>MU870897.1:0-11215 GCA_036418205.1 Ostertagia ostertagi | reverse complement strand
TATCGATCATGCGGTGTTGCGATCGTGTGATGAAAATAACCGCACGGTCGATACACATCTTCTACACACTCGAACTACAACTTATGATCGCGGCCCGTAGTAAAAGCAACAAAGGGGTTCTCCACTAATACACAGACCGAAGATATTGGAAATGAAAATGCTGGATCAATGAATAATAGCATTCAATTGAACCTCCTCCAATAATCAATAAATACAGCGCAGTTATTGATTCCAGATGACCTCCACTTTTTTGACCTACCGCACCCGCTTTGATGAAGACGCCTAATTGGAAGCATTAACAGCATTGCCTTAACAACTTGTCATATAAAAGGTAATTAACTAACTTTGACTTTACCCTGGTTGTCTTTCTCGATGAAGAAGTGCGTAGAACAAGGCCGATATATGGTTGCACAGATCAATGGCGCAAGGTGGGACCAGCACCTACAACAACTCCTTCAGTATCCAAATGAAGAGACAAAATTATGGCAAAATCACTTTGGATAACGACTGAGCACTGCGAGTTCACGTGGAAATCTTTGCATAGGGAAGTCCCGTGAATACTTGTAAGTGATCGGGTATACCAAAGCAATTGTCGTCCGGGTCCGGACTGCGACCTCAAAAAAGTTTCATTTTCACTAGAATTCAGGAATTTCTTAGAAGCTCACATTTCTTGGTTTCCGTGAGAAATTCCAGCCTACAGTTCCTATCGCAAGACCATTCATTATCAGCTCGACATTTGCGGTAATGCTCGAAGGTCTGATGGATTTCCTGCAAAAAACGTGGTAAAATAGTCGATAACTTCGAATACAGGACGTTGACATCAAAACGTTGTACCTTGTGAATTTGGACATCGCTATAGTTGTAGGTGTAATTGTTCGATGCTGATTCATCGTCGAATTCCTCGTACTCGGTAGTTAATGCATTGAGATCTGTATGAGCAATATTAATTAAATAAATAAAAAATCGATCGCAATTGATTCTAGTCACCTACTTTCGAAAACCAGGACTAGAAGAAGTAACAAAAGTAACCGCATCAGGAATCATTAATCGGTTCCCAGTTCTGACACCGTTTTGAAGTTTCGAGTCGGCGATTGAAATAAAGCAGAACAGGAACTGCAGACACACTAAATTACAAAATCCAAATAAAATGAAACTGTATCGACTTGTAGAATCGAGGCATTGTAAGAGAACGTTAACACATGATATTTAATTGTTCGCAATGATCCCGCGCTCGGTCGGTCAACGACTCGTCCAGTGGCATCGCCGCCAGAACCGCCGCCGTAGGTACCGCCCACATTGCAATTCGCGCTGAACGAGCCGCCACCGCCCTTTCTCCGTGCGAAAAAAACTAAATATTCTCAATGTAGCCTGAATAGAGCTCAATTCCCTGATATGCACCTTATACTCGAGTTTTGCTCAATATCAAGTGGGAATTTCGAACAGATGGTGGAGTTTTGGTGGGTGGTTTACCGCTAAGGTAGGCCGCTTAGGCCCTGTTCAGAGATGTCCGCTTACGCGAAAAAACGCACAGGCGAAATAAAAAAATCTCCGCCAAGATTTAGATACGCATCGACTGAGAAATTGTGAAACGCGTAAGCGAAACGTCCGGAGCAGGCGAATTTCAGTCAAGAGTTTGATATGTATCGACTGTGAGAAACGCACAGGCGGAAAAATCGCGTGAGCGAAGCGTTCGGAAGTCGATGCGTATGATACTCATTTTCGTCGATCCTCCCACTTCACGATTCTCCTACGCGTCGTCGCTCAGTCGATACATATTTTATTTTATTTCGCCTTTGCGTTTTTTCGCCTAAGCGGACATCTCTGAACAGGGCCTTACCGTACACCCTAGACGGAGGGAATCCCTATCGAATCTAATATAGGCCAGCCAAGTCTCCCCAATTCCATTCACTGACTTTGCCAGTTTGAAAAACTGGTACCAAGTTTCAGTGAGAGGATAGAACCCTTAGGGTTTTTGTTTTTTGGTGTTTTTTTTTTGGTGTTTTTTTTTTTTTAATTAATATATATAATAATATAGGGGTTTTTTTTTTTTTTTTTTTTTTTGTGGGTTGGTTTTCTTTAAATGAATCAACGGGCCTTCCCAAAAAAGGTAACCACTCAATGCGAGAACAATATTGCTTATACCAACCTGTATAACTACATAGTATAAGTAAATTATTTACAATATACAGGGGATGAGGCAAAAAAAGTCACCTCGCCCATGGCGCACATCATCAAATTTTTCGTCGCACAGGGTGCCCTGTTGATGAAAGTTTTACGGCGAAATATTCCTTAGGTGTCCCCCATAAGCAGAAGCAGGCCCTCCTTCACTGCCCTCACCGTCTTCAGAATATGACGTCATCTGCCATCACCGTCGAGCTCAAGGAGGCTTACCGTAATCGCTCCGGCCTGAAGCTGCTACATAATTTCTTCAATCGATTAAGCGTTGCGTCCCATAATTTCTGGCCGAATTCCAACATATCTTTCCTAAAAACAATTGATCAAAAATATAACCACCATCATAATCACTGATATGCATCCATTTGCTAGGGAACGAATGGATGCATTCCTCCCAGAACGAGTGAAGCTGTGAGATGAAAAGCTCGAAGAGGTCGTTTTTGGGGTGGTTGTATTTACTGACTTTTTCTCTCCTAGCTGCTGCTTCAGGGAGCTGAGGAGGTGATAGTACGATGGAGCAATGTCAGGGCTATACGATAGATGTGGTGTCGTGGTCCAGCCAGTTTCCCTCGAAACGTGGCGAGTTATCTTTGCAATGTGATTTCGGGCGGTCGGAGAAAGGAGATTTTGAGACGTTTCGAACCGTTCTCCCGCACTGCTGCGGCCAACTTTGGGAGCTATTCCATGGTTACCTTCGCAATGCTTGTCTGCATAAAGTGAAATGGTTCTCAAAACGGGATACCCAGCGAATCCAACAAACCGGGGTAATATCCTCTGATGAAGAGCTCGGGCTTTGGTCGAGATGGTGGGTCCAGGCTGCGAGGTAGCCAGCAGGCGCGCTGCGTGTTGTTCTTCGTGGTATACTCGCGAGTAGCGAGTCGCGACTCATCTGCACTGGTGACCAACTAGGGAATGTCTTGTCTATACGGTCGCAGAATGAAACTTCTGCAGATGGTCAGGCGTGCTTCTCGGTCATGGTCAGTCGATGCATGCTGTTTCCATCGAGCTTCATTCTGCTACAGCCCCCATTCAGGTGTCGACTCATGGAGCGTAGGCTGCGTCCAGATGTTTGCTACAGTTTCCTGCTAATAGCGTCGGATGCACTTCCTATTCGTTGCGCAAGGGGTCCTCATCGAAAGTGACTGGAGGTCCATGATGAGGTCGAACTTTGCAGCTCCTATCGTATTTGCCGATGCTATTGAGCCAATAGCTCAGTGCCCGATCAGTAGCAAAGACTGGGGCAAACGTAGCGCTGATCTTGCCTACCGCGCTCCTTGCAAGGTTCTTCTTAAAATTGTAAGGCATAATCGTTGGGTTTGGTCGTTGATCTATTTTGATTCCTACTTAATTATCCCGTTGCGCATTTGAGCTTCTGAAACATCCTGGCTGAAGGTCCTGATGTGTTCTTCAACATATCAACTTATTTCGTTATGAAGCTAATTTGACATGAAGAAAATTGAATTTGAACCAAAATCGGCCAGGAATTATGGAAACAACCCAATACAGACTCATACAGATCGCAAAATGTGTTCTTTTTTTATCGGAACAGCGAGCTCAAAAATCCATTTACTTTCCAAAAATAAATGTTGCGCGTTTACCGTTAAGAAATATAGAGTGCAAAAAAAGTAAATTTAGTAAATTCTGCTTTTGCTTCGGCTTTGCCGCTACACTTCCATCTTATCGGAACTCTACCACTATATCTCCGACTTCCTCTACACATTGAACTTCGCTAAAATTCTTTTGCACCGTTCATGTTTTTGCATATTTATCACTCAAAATCTACGGATGTGAGGTGAAATGGCCGCGCCGACAAAATCCTGCCTGCTCCAGGCGGCCAAAATGTTTTGAAAAGCGCACTTAATGCTTCAAGTGGAATAGTTACACTTTGTCGCATTCAGACCGAATGCATCCAACTAAATAGTGAAAAACCCATTCCAATCTATCATAAAGCTTCTGATAATCTTCAATTTACATCAGCATCAGAAGACTTTCTCACGATTGGTGCATAGTTCGAGCTCAAAGAGGTCCTCGACGTAACGTGGGCCATTACGACGTTATCTGAAACGCTGGTCGGGAGGTGAGGGGAGTGGAGAGACAGCTTCTAACTATGGGGGACATCTAAGAAATGTTTTGCCGTATTGCTCCATCAACAACGGCCTCTGTGTGGTTTGGTGATGTGCGTTATGGGCGAATGACGTTTTTGTCCCCCCTCCCCCTGTACAATCACGACTGTTGCTCCTGTTGGAAAAGCGCTACGCACATGTAGTACAAGGTCGCAGAGGCACTTGTGAGCCTACATATTTCCGCTACCGATTCCGCTAAATTCGCGCAAAATGGAGTTAGCATGAATAATTAGTACCATATTCATGATTAGGACCGTCAGTAACCCTTACAAATAGACTTTGATTAAAAACTGGTGAAAAAGGTGTGACACCAAGCAGCCCCACTGTGGTGTCACACCTTTTTCACCAGTTTTTTAATCAAAGTCTATTTGTAAGGGTTACTGACGGTCCTAATCATGAATATGGTACTAATTATTCATGCTAACTCCATTTTGCGCGAATTTTGGAAACGTCAACTCGAAATGCAAAAATTTGTCACCACGAGGAATCGAACTAGGGACCCCCTTTTCTGGTATTCAGAGGGCCGTTCAGGAAAAATTGAACCATGGTTCTGTGGTTCCCGCATGTGCCCCTATATCATGCAAAAGACCGTTTTGAAAAAGCTTGGCACACCTGAACGACCTCCTTATCAGAGGACCTACATAGGCCTAACTTTGTCTCATTGAGTGGAATCGGTCAACGGTTTGCAATGAACTCAGTCAAAACTCTTCTGAACGACATGCTGATGTCGTCCAAAAAGCCTCATTGCTATTCTCCTTGAATTTGGGTATTTCTGGTCGACTTCTAAGAATGAGCGGTTCTTTGAACGGAAATTTTGCCTTTGAAACGCTATTGAACGCTGTGAAACATTATTTCATATAACACTCGTGAGCTTTTCCTGCTACGTTTAGCCGTTTCTGAAAATTTTTCAAGAGGAGCTGGGCCAACTTCCCGGCCAACCTAATACATAAATAAAACGAATAATCTCTACTGATTAAAACATGAGATTATGTTACGATTCTGCTGTCTTCTCCCACATGGATTTTCGGTGGCATAATCATTAACGAATCTTTTATACACCTTTGAGTGCATTAAAGCAATTAGACAGGACAAAGCAAGACAAGAGAGCATAGTTCGATAAAGAGCTAGAGGTTGGAAAGCCGCCTACAAGCCATGCCATTTCTGATTAACTGGTCAGGTCGATACCAACATACGTAACTCTAATTTGGTCTCATCGAGTGGAATCGGTCAATGGTTCGCAATGAACTCACTAGGGAAGGGATGAAGGGTCGAAGTGGCCTTATGAAATGAGACAAGTATCATGGTATGTGGTTTCGGACGCTGATCTCGAATCTTCTTCCCAAATCTGCCAAACGATTCGCTGAACGGAGTTACGGAGGTTTTTTGTTCCCTCACACAGTTTAACACAGTGAGAATCGGCCTCAGCAGCAGCGGCTTGTGAACGAAGCAGTGAGCCATCATTGATCGATGGCGGTGGTGGCCTGGTGGGGCCTAGTGTTAGGGGCGGGCGGGCGATGGGCTTGGGAATTCGGGATCAGTGGTGCGAATCCGCCTCGTGTTTTTCCTTTTGCATTTTTATGAGTGACTATTTCGCAGTAGTGAAACATCATTGGTCAGCCCTAATTGCTTTTGGATGAGTTTGAGGTTGATAACTTCGAAATTTTTCCTAAACTCACATGCCCCACTACATACAGGGTGGGGCAAAATTACTGGTGCACCTATACGTTTTGAATTTTTTAACACTTCTTGGAGATTTTCCTGTTTCACTCGCTTGTGATATGTTGCCTGGAGGTTGCGTAATTCCTACGTACTCGAATACAAAATGGTCCGTCGTTCTGACCTACGGAGCGCGCACCTGTCCACACCCATAGAGTAAAATAGGCTCTTGCACACCATCACGTCTCCACGGCGAGATACCAAAGACAAGGCGCCGAAAATCACGGGCAGGGTCAAGCGTCGAGAAAATTCAAATACAACCAGGGTCATCTATCGTTGTACCCTTTGCAATTTTTGGGCCGACCCCCCCCCTTCTGGTGATTTGTCACGACCCCGCCCTTGTATGATGGGGGATAACACTGCCGTAGAAGACAGGTTAACGCATCAATATTATTCTACGTAAGTCATCAAAGATGAAACTTTAGCAAAATCCACGACAGATATTCATCGCTGCTTCCAAACACGAAAAAATGAGATGCATTCAAAGATATCCGTGTACTCCAAAGGGTTACCAAACTAGGAGATGAAATAAACTGAACCAGTGACCGGAATATTGACAATATTACCTGATAAAAACTTATGAGAAGTGAATGCTGGCCCTTCTGCACGTAAGCGCATTGCTCACGGTAAAGAGGCGTCGAACGGTGTATGTGAAAATTCGAGGATTTTCCTTTTTACACATTTCAGGTAGTTCGGAAGATTAGGTGGATTTTGGATCGACGTGGCTCCTTCTTCCTAACGAGTGCTCATTTGTTCTCAAACACTTCGGAATGAATAAGTTATTAGGCAAAAAATAAAATTGAAACACAATTTTTACCTCACGGCTCTTTCCTAAGGCTATAACTTCCTTCATATTCGAGCTTCTGCGCCGAAGTGATTTGATTTGGAAAATTCAAATTATTCTCTCTCCAACCATGGGTAAAAATTCTTCGAAAGTTAATTTACTAAAAATTTAGTACGTTGTTACTTTTTTCTGTGCAAATGCGACTTTTTGACCTTCAAACGATCATAACTTCCTTCAAAGTCATTCATTTGGGAAGCTGAACACGTATAATCGTACAGGATTCAAGCTTCTTGAAAAACAGGGTTTCCTGAAGTAAGCCCACTTGCTACAAATAGCTGTTGTAACTTTGTTTGGGGTATCTCCCAGCATTTCTTGAAAACGCGGGTTTTTGGTCTCACTGCCCATAACTTCTCGGAAAACCAATTTCATGTTGACATAAGGATTGTTAGAAGAGCGTCCGAGCATGTGCTTGCACTACATCCCTTGCCTTGGTGCGCGCCACGCCTCGGGCCGCCCTTCTAATTCGCTGATTCATTTGAAAGCTCATTCAGAAGGAAGCGTGGTTCCAGTAGGATATCACCAAGAATCACACCTGCAGCCCGAGAGAGTACGAGCCCCCTTCAAGCTTAACTGAGTACGACCCCCCGTGCTTACTCGTAACAACGTAGGGTTGGCCCTGAATACAACCTCTCCATCCCTACTCCAAAGGCCGACGTCCATGAAGCAACCCTCTTCTCGAGTCGAGCTATGAACAAGATTCCCAAGTTCCTCATCGTCGAACCCTCGCATCTCCGCGGTTATCTGTAATTGTGATTGTCCTTGCCTTGAGTTGTAAGTGGAATTTATTCTGGCCAACGTTTCGACCGTTCCGTCGTTTCAAGGCCTGAACATGGCTCAAAGCTTAAGAAGTGCACACTACCCTATCAAACGCCTCATCCCTTCTAGCGTTTCTGACGTCCTGTCAGGGACGCACGGAAAATTCCAGAACACAAAAGCTCAGCTCACCTTGTTCCACCGCAAAGTGTAGCGAAATACTACACTCAGTTAGTAAACATTAGTAGCGAATGATGTGTCACTTTGCTGTCCTTATACTGTCCTCGGTATATCGTAACAAGCAACCGTTCGGCTGATTATGCAAGAAACTCGCAATGTTGCATGAATGGCAAGAGATCATTTGTGATGGAGACACACTCATTCCGGTTATTCATTTGTGGATTTGTGGCTGAAATCTAAAATGCTTCCAATGCCTTCCTTGACGAAATCTCGGTCTCCCAAATTTTTGGCTAACTGAGTTGTAGTATTTCGCTACACTTTGGGGTGGAACAAGGTGAGCTGAGATTTTGTGTTCTGGAGTTTTCCGTGCGTCCCTGACAGGACGTCAGAAACGCAGAAGAGATAAGGCGTTGATAGGGAAGTGTGCACTTCTTAAGCTTTAGCCATGTCAGGCTTAAAACCAATGGAACAGGGTCACACGTTTGGCCAAATAATATTTTGTTAACCTTAAACAAACCTCCAGCAGAAGTACAATCAACAATTATGAAAAGATTGTTTAGCTCGTTGACATTTTTTTTCTTTTTCCACAGCACTTTTTCCACGGCGCTTTGGCGGCGCGATTTGCCTGACGAGCAAGCGCGTCAGCCTGTCCCACGAGGTGCATTTTTTCGAATAAACACTGAAAAGTGCCCAAACTAAAGTACACCTAGTTGAGGGAAGAGGAGAAGACGGCGAAGGCCCCGCTACTTGGTCTACTCTCAATAACATCCTAGTGATGACACACCTCCCAGAAAAGATATTTCATGATGTGTGGGGTATCAATGGGGGCGAGACGAGGGTCGGACGATTCAAATGATATGCGTAGAAAGCTGGAATGTGCATGTTCAGATCATCTCTTCAAAAGACTCTGAGAAAGTGGTCAAATCCCTGCAGAACGTTGAGCGCGAATACTTCCCGAACCAGTTGCTTCATACGTGACAGATGTCAGAAGAAGTAAGTAAAGGTTCTAAAGGAATTAAACAGCACCAAGTGTTTAAAACTTTGTGCAACAATGTCTAAAGAGCAAGGATTTCCTTCTCCTTCTTCTTCTTCTTATTCTTTAGCGTCTGTCCCGCTTGCAAGCGGGTCCGCTTTTCTTAATGTTTGACGTCCACTTTCCCCCGATAAAATCTGTCGGTTTACCGACTTCAGTCTACGTGCAATTCTCGAGCCATCGCTGCTTTGACGCCCCTACCCTCGCATACTTTTCACACTCGCCGGGCTTTGCGAGTGCGCGTCGGCTCCCGCGGACGCCGTAGCATTATCTCGACATTCATATAGCGACATTGACATTTGTGATGTGACGTGGGTGTTCGTAGGCCGGCCTGTCACGGGGGCCTGTCGCCTGCATTCGAATGTCCGTGGTCGGCTCAGCTCACAAAGGTGAGCAGTTTCCAGTGGCACCCCTTGGAGGAACGGACACCGCCACCCCCCAGATTTCTAGCCTACAAAAAACAAGACCGCGTAAACTACGCGCTGCGAAAGATGTAGAAAACTCTTCTGTATGAACATCATCCATAGGACCGTAATTCCTCGACATTATGCATCATCTTGTTGTTTTGCCATTGATCTCTGTTTATGATTGTTCGCAAATTCAGTAAGTCGGAAGATGAACCTAAACGAAAATTATGAGCTTGTAGCGACTGTAGAAATGTAGACTCTGCTCGCCTTATCCTCTGAGTAGAGTGCCACGCGGTCCAGGTTCAGATCTACGAGTCACCACAAATTTGTTGTAGGAATCTTCCACACGAACGTTTGGAAGTTTTATTTTGATATGGTCAAAACCTATACAAATAGCAAAAACAGCACCAATGGGAAGTTAAAGCGTGGAGTAACAAGGAACCAGAAGCTAGAAGTGAGAAGCAAGAAGAAGCCCCTACTGTTTGCGCAGGGGGTATTTATACTGAGCACCAACAAAGAAGTGTTTTGTACAAGACACCAAAAAAGTTGTTGATGGCTTAATCTTTTCAAGAAGGGTAAGTGACCTATTGGTGAGCCATGAGAAACAGTCATGAGAAAGAAAGTACAGTCTTTCATGGAATACAGATAAAGCAAACTGTAGACAAAAACAACAGAAAAAGTTACGGGAATGAGAATACATGTAAAAAGTGCAAGTGAACTATATAAAAGGGTAAATGGCGTGAACGGCAAGTGAAATGAGTAGTGAGGGTATGTTTATAAAAAAGCGCAGCCTCTTGATGGGCCTACAGATAAAGAGGTCTGCGCACAAAGAGTCTCGCGCATCGATTGAATGAATTCAACCGACTTGTAAGCTGAGACAAAATTTGGTGAATAACGACGTAAAGTCGTTATACTCCCCAGGCCGATGTGGATGGTCGCGAAGAATCATGACTGCTATCTCCTCTGTGTCGGCTGCGGCTGGGGGTCCTCTGACGACGACTGCAGTGGCCGCGACTGCGACTTCGGCTACGGCTTTGATTCTGCTCTCCGCAACGAATTTGATCCTCATAGAAGTCCCTTGACCTGTACAGGCTTACCTTTTCCCGTCTCAGCTGCTCACATCTCCTTCTTGAGCCCTCTGCGGTTGAACGCAGCGCCTCTTCTATAGCCTTGTTGATCTCAGCTATCTTTTTATCAATTAAGCTGATGTTATTTGTGAGCTCTTGAATATGCAGAGATGAAACGGGTGGTCTGCGAGTCACTTCTGTGTCTCTGGTTACACCGCGGGAGCGGTTTTGCTGCTCGACTGCTGACGACTCTCGCCGCGGTGTTTCGTTTATGACTGGTCTCGCCTGAGGTCGTGTTTTGCCACGATCCGTGCTCGGGGCTGAGGCATCCGGCTTTCTGGGGCTGGAGCCAGCTGGTAACGACGAGGAGGAGGAGGACGAAGAGCTGGTGAGCAACTTATGCTGAATTGTCTGCATCGCCTCTTTTATTGCCTGCAACGTCTCGTTTTGCTGCTGCTTGGTTGTTTCCAACGCCTCCTCCATTTTGTCCAGTCTCTGGTTTAGCAGAACTTCGACGCGATCTATTCTTTTGTCAAGGTCGCCATAATTGTTAGCCAGCTCCTTGAGTTCCGTCGCCGTAACTGGAATTGGTCGTTGAGACTCGAGAAGCTTTTGAGCATCCTGGAAGGACTGATATTCCTTTCTGATCGTGTTAATCATATCGACCTTTGTTAACGCGCAAGGCGTTTTCAGCTTCAGAAGTCTCTCGATCTTATCAGTCACCTCCTTTTTCCAGTCGTGGAAATGCTCAAGCATCTTCTCGTGCCCGGACTCGTTGACTTCCCGTAGTGTCATGAGAGCTGTTTCTACCGAGTAGGAATCACTGCTTTGTTGAAGCGCAGCACCTTGTAGATACTTCAGCTCCGAGATTATCTCAATCAACTCTTTGACCTTATCATGCCTTGCCATTTCCATTT
>MU870896.1:11118-24470 GCA_036418205.1 Ostertagia ostertagi | reverse complement strand
AACGCTCGAAATGTGTCTAGAATACATTCTTCCAACATAAGCAATAAGAAAAGGGGCAATCGTCATCATCCGATTTTGTCTGGGTATAGGCCATGCATCCGACCTCACTCGAAGTTGCAGAATCGATTCGAAGGTGTTATATGATCATGACCAGTTGACAGAAGCTGCATTGTAGTAAACGCATTTCGTAACTCCTACAACCTAAAGAACAACTTCATTTGCCCAGGGCTTTTCCTTCACGGTTGTCGTTTTTGCGACAGGGTCCCTAACAACAGTGTCATTCTCAGCGAGGTATTAAGGGAGAAGGAGCGAGCGATAGGCAGAGGAGGTGCCTTTGCAGCGCGTGCGCACATGTGGCAGTCTTCTTTGCGGGGATGCACTTTCATTCTTTGTACTGCCTTCAAATACGCCCTTCTCATGAAGGTGGAGGAATGGAGCGACTGAACCTGCAAAGAAAATTTAATATCATGTTTTTTCAGATATTTTCATTTTCTGCTGCGCTATACCCTCTTACCTATCTGCACCACGATACCACTGCTGTTACTGACCCCCAAGAGTACGACCCCCCATGACCCAGCCCGACAGGTACGACCCCCTGTCGAGGATTTCCTCGACCGATATTCACCCTGCTCCGGAGTCCCTTCTCCCTCCAAGGCTCACTCCTAGGGTTCTACCTTCATTTTTGGGTTTTGGAGCCGAGCCAGGCGCCGTTCTCTATCGTCTGCGCTCTGGCCTTTCGCGGCAGAGAACACAGGGGAGAGTTCAAGTAGTCACGTAATCAATGGAAAATTCACAACTCGGTTAGGTGAAAGTCTATGAAGAAAAAAATCGGTGTGGCTAAGCAATGTCTAGGGAGTTCCCAGCATATACGTGAGCGGAAGACCGCTTACAATGGGAGGAGTGTGCTCTGAAGTACAGAGTGTTTCCTACAAGTCCCCATAATTCGGTTCCGAGAAGTCTTGGAGAGCGGGAAAAAGGAGAGGTTAGAGAAGAGGGAGAGGTTGATGCTAAAGGTGGGCGCGGCGTGCACAAAAGTGGGCGGAGTTTGCTAACAAATTTATAACTCGGTTCCAAAAAGCCGTGAGACCGGGAAAAAAGTGAATAGAGGTCAGCGAAGGAAATGAAGCTAACTGCTATTGGTGGGCGGGGCATGCACCAAAAAGGTGGGTTATCCACAAAACATTATGACTCGGTCGCAAGAGGACCTGGAGACCGGAAAAAGTGGAGCGAGCCTCTGCAACGGAAGGGAGGTCAACTGCTATTGGTGTGTGGGACGTGGGCCAATGCGGCGGTGTTTGCGTCAAATTTATATTCGGGCCCAAGAGTTTCTGAAGACTGGGAACAAGGATCTTTAAACCGTCACTGGCCTCCTCTCACCAATGTTTCTGTTCTGAGGGAACATTAGGGGAAAAACCGAAACCCTAAACGAGAGAAACGAAACGTCAGGTCAGTAATAAGGACTCCATCTGAAAACCTCGTTGAGAACATTATTATTACGATTAGATGGTTAGATCAGTCATTTCCGGTACAACGGGTGAAGAATTGTGCGTGCCATGGAAAGGGAGCCGCACGTTGCCGCATCTATTCTCAAAGTATCTGTTATGTAGAGCGGAGGGGAGGGAAGGCGGGGTGGTATCGAGACTCCTCAAGAGGAAGGGGGTCGTAAGACTTCCGAAATTGGGATGAAATTATCAAGGTGGGGCTAAGGGCGGATGCATGTCAAGAGTTGAGGAGATGTCAAGAGTTGTTCGGGCCCCGCGTTACTGGTCATGACCGCAACGTTTCAACTGCAGCGGACGAGTTTCTGTGTGCGTCATTCTACTGAACATTAGAGGAACGCTCTGTGAACCCGTCTCTTCAACATTCAACTTCAATCAATGCGCGCATAGTTTCAATTCTTTCGAACGTTTTTCCTTTTGTGTTTGTTATTCAATATTACTATTAGGTTGGCGGGAAAGTTTTGTCACATTTTTTATTAACAAGATCTGTTAATGTACAGAATCACACAAGGTTGAATACACTGCGTTTCATATTATTATAGGTCCACCCTAAATTTTTGCTACCCCAAAGTTGCTGTGCATTTTTTGGAAATGCTGCTATCACCGTTAGATTCCTCATCACGGAAAACCTTCATAGTGTTTTTCTGACAAATTTCAAGTAACCCAATTAACTTTTTTAGAACGAATTTTCACCGTTTCATGAATATCGGGCCACTCATAAAAAGTTTCCATTTCTCACGATCCGTGAAGGGAATCAGGGAAGCGGGGAAATATGTGGGCTCAGTCGACATCGAGTTTACCATACCTCGTGTTATTCGCCTCTCTTCCCAGTAACAAGCTCAAGCTAGAGCACTTACTGAAGTGGGATAGCTGAGGAGCAGAATTTCCTCCCATGTCGGCCGGCTCATACTGCATAAGCGACTATGTGCAAAATCCTGGTCAGTGCGGAGAGAAGAGTCGCTTAGGTAAATAAAGACTGCGTTTCCTTCAAAATTTAGGAGGAATTGGGTGTCTTCTCTCGAATTATACAAGGAGTCCGAACAAAGTCCGTACTGAAATGCGGCCTTCCGTGAGCAAAACCACCGTGTGGTGAGTAAGCCAGCAGAGCAATAACATCTTCAACGGATTGATGAAGAGCGTTCCAAGATTATTTGAGCGCTACAAGATCGCAAGTCTCCATTTCTCCGTGGAAAAGGGCTCAACTTAATGAGCGATGGTGTGGCTGTTAAGACCCTTCGCGATCTTGGACTCTACCTCCTTGTTTCGTTCTACAGGTGGATCTGAGATCGACGTGGAAAAGTTTATTCTAGGTGGATATGGCAGAAAAAGAGGGTACAGGATGATCGCGTGAAAATCGCAGATGGTTTCAATGTAACGTAATTTCGGCGGTGAATCCCTTATGGTTTGAGGCACCTTTGAACGACTGAGTAGCTAGAGCTCGCTTTTGTTTCCGTTCACAAAGATTCCACAGGGTATCGTGAAGTTCTTTCGAAGCGAGTCTTACCATTTTTTCAACAAGGATCCCCTCTATCCTTGATTTTCACACACGATAACGCGGCTGTCCATGCCGGTCCCTCCGCGCCAGATGGAATTGCAGGAAAAAATGTGGCAGTTATCTGGTGGCCACCATGTTATCTAGATTCCAATAGAGAATCATTGGGCCTTAATTGTTATAAAGTTCCACAGCAAAGTAAAGCAAAATGGAACAGCCGAAAAGCTGAAAAGGTCGATCATCGGCGCCCAGACGAATTTCGATCCTACTGTAATAGCTAATTTGGCTACCAGCATTTCAAAACGTATTATTGTGTTCCTTATGATTATTGGGGGGTCATCCCATTATTGAAAATTCGTGACGTTTTTTCGTTATAGTAAAATCTCTCGACAAGTGATGTGTAGTCATATTTGCGAAACGGTGAAAATACGTTCTAAGGAAGATATTTTAATAATTCTGAATCGAGATTTCTCCAGAAATCAAGTATCAAGGTTTTTCGTTATGGGGAAACTATTGGTAATAGCGGCATTTTCCAAAAATGCACAGCAACTTTGGAATAGCAAAAATTTAGGGTGGACCTATATTTATGAAACGCAGTGTATATCCACCATCGTTGTCGACTACTTCTTGCCAGCGTTCAGGCAGCTTATAGATACCATCCCTCCAAAATGCAGGCTGGCGCGAGGCAAAATACGACGTCAACTCGGTCTCGACCTGAGCGCGAGTTCTGAAGCTTTTTCCATCTAAGTAACGAGATAGATCGGAGAACAACCAATAGTCGGAAGGAGCGATGTCTGGGCTATAAGGGGGATGAGGGAGTACGGTCCATCCATACTTCACGAGCTCCGACTTCACCTCTCTTGCAACGTGCGGTCTGGCATTGTCATGCTGGAAGTAGACTTTTCGAACTTTTCCTACCCTCTGATCGACAATTCGCTTCAAATCTCGGAGCTGCTGCGTGTAGAGATTTGCAGTGACAGTAACTCCCTCATCCAGCAGTTGCCAAAGTACTGGCCCATGTACATCCCACCAAATTGATAGCATAACCTTCTTGGGGTGAACATCTTTGGGAACCTCTTTTGGTGTTTCTCCTGGACCGACCCACTGTGCTTTCCTGTGGAAATTGTTGTAGTAGATCCACTTTTCATCACCAGTGATGAGATGTTCCAGCCATCTATTTCCCTTGTGCAAATTGAGCAGAGTCAAGCAGGCGTCCACACGACGATCGCGATCGACGGGTTTGAGGTGGTGCGGAACATATCGTCCCAGCTTTTTCTTCATTCCCAATTTCTTCAGCCCAGATTCGATAGTGGAACTGTGAACTCCGAGTGTGCTCGCCATTTCCCTCGTAGATTGGAATGGATCCGTTTTCACCACACGCCGCAGCTCACTCAAGTTGAGTTCAGATGGGCGTCCGGACCTCTCCTCGTCTTCAAGAGTGTAGTCTCCCACCTTGAACCAGCGAACAATGGTCCTGTAACTGGGAGCATGGTCCTTGTACACATCCTTCATTTTGGTCTCGGCAGCCTTCATATTAGAGCCGGAAGTGGTAGAGGAAAAGTGTGACATGACGCAGGTGCTGACGATCTGGGACAAAATCGTTCTCCATACTGCAAAAAGGGGAACTAAAAACCAACTAAGTGTTACTGATAGAAGCAGTATTACCTTGCCTGTTGTTGCTGACGCTGACGCTCAAATCCCGCCAAACTGAGAGGGGATATGCAAAATTCAAAATGTGTGACAAAACTTTCCCGCCAACCTAATATTATGATCAAGAACAATTTTGTTCAAGCCACTTTCTATTAAAAAGCCAGAGCATGGAACTTGAAATTTGGTATCCTCGCCCCACAGAGATTATTGTGGACTGCAGGAAATTCGCTGCTCCTACCGTCAAATCCAAAAAATCCCGCGCCCCTCGGAAAAATGTCGCGTCGTGACGCCGCTCAAGTGGCCGCGCGCGGCGGCGCCCGACTGGGCACTTCCGTGGACTGTTCCCTCCTGGCAGCTGGTCCTCGACTGGAGAGATAGTGGAAATCAGGAGAGGCGAGACTGTCAAACGAGGGATCGACAATATGGAATAACTTATTACAACTTCAACCAAATCAGTAGTTTTGCACATGGTTAGACTCGCCACAGAGAGACGAGTTTGCTGTGAAGATCCTTTCATTTACCCGCTTTCAAAAGTTATGAAGGTGCGACGGTTTGCGACGCTGCCAAACCGTCGCAACGCGTAGGTGTTTCAGAACTTGGGAGCAGTACTGTAAGTGAAATCACGGCCACAGAAGAAGATGCCTCTAGACAGAGCGAAGTGGCGACGACTGATAAGACAGCGGACCCTGCGACTGCGCGGGACTAACGCTATGGAGAAGAAGAAGATTTTGACATATTTGAACGTTGATCACGACCAGGGTAATATTCAGAAGGCTGGCAAACGGGAGCAGCGATTCACGACAATGTTAAAACAGTCTAACAAAAGACGAAGGTCAATTCTGACATCATCCGACTGTTAGCCCCACGGTGTGCAAACCCGCTAGAATGTTTGCCATCGTTTAGTGCGCAACCTGTTGGTCAATCTTGACCGCGTCACAACAAAGACCACAACACGCCTCGCCTCTAAACCGCGACTGCGTCTGACGTCGTCTGATGTAGAGCTGCTGAGAAAGAGAAAAGCTCAACGTGGGCCACCGCGAAGGAATCTTGCGCGGAAAATTCTTGCACTCTTTCCTAACATGAATATGTCAGTTGTGATCACTGGAAATAGCACACAAAGTTTCACGCATGAAGATTCGGTTTCTGAAGAGAAACAAACGTACAAAAACTACACGTTATGGACCATCGAAGGACCAGGAGGCAGAGCCAGGCGAGGCATGGAAAGAAGACGGCGTTTGGCCGGCTACGTACCAGGCGACGCAATGAGAGAATCGGGTTAAGCGCGCGATTTCGGAGAGTGGAGACAAATCGATCGATGGAATAGGATGGAGTAGAAGTGTAAGATGTGAATGCAACGAAGCAGAAGGCCAGAAAGAGCTTCTAGTGAATGCACTCCAAGAACCAAGTTTGAGCATCCCCGTCGCCAGCATTCGTGAAAGACGTCCGTGGGCAATTCGAACGCGTAGCAGCCTTTTCGAGTTTTCGAATTTCTAATCAAAACGAAAGCAATACTTCAGTTCTTTTCACTATTATCGTGGATAATGAGTCTCAAGCCAGTGATTTATGGCTGAAATAGAATCATGATTTTTCCGCGCAAGATTCCTTTAAAAAACCATCCTCTATAAAGAAATTTGTGCCCAGGTAGAGCATGATTACAAGGAATACGCCATTCGTAAAACAAGCGAAGCAGCTGAAGAATTGATAAGCGTCAAAAGAATCGAGACTGAAGACCACTTGCCCTGACTCCCTAGCGGAGCCTAACGGCATCGTAACATATGGTCATAATGGAATGGCCGAGCTGATTTGCAACTTTTACAGCAACCTCTTTGGCAGTCAGGTAAAGGTGGAGCCTACCGAGAAACGATGTGACGGATCAGACGAAGGTATTCCACCGATCCTACGAGCAGAAGTGCTAGCTGCTCTTGGCCAGATGAAGAAGGGCAAGGCACCGGGACCAGATCGTGTGAGAGTGGAGAGTCTCTCCATGCTGGCTGAGGAGATAGTGGACCCTCTCCGCGTGTTGTTCGACCGCATATTGCGCGAAGGAGTAATCCCGAGCGCTTGGAGGGGCTCCAATGCTGCTCATTCAAAAAAGGACCGCGGCATGATCTGAAGAAGTTCCACCCAATATGTCTCCTGTACCAGGCGTTGAAGGTCTTTCTCCTACACCCCCCCCCTTGCCCTTGACAGAATACGACCTGTTGAACAGAATATGACCGAATGTTGACCACAACGTAGTTCCACAGCTAACGGACTTTTTTCTCAAGTACAGCACCTCGCTGGGCCTTATTCCTGTCGACGTCAAAGGCCTTCGACACAGTGGAGCATGAGAGTGTATACAACGCCATGCGCGAGTGCGGTATCCCCGAGCCCTATATTAGAATCACGCGGCAGTGCAACACGGACTGTTATACCGATATCAAACTCATAAAAACACCGGTCCGTGTTCAAATCCGGCGCGGCGTCAGACAAGGCGAGGTTATATTCCCGAATTTGTTCGCTTTTGCGCTGAGAACGAGAAGAGATTGGGCGAGTTGGCAAAGCGGTCAGCAAGAATAATGACCTCACGCTCGAAATTAGCAGACTCCGCAGAGCAGGCTGGACCGCTTTCAATAAGCTCGAGATGTACTAACTTCTAAACACGTCGACCCCAAGTCAAAGCTCACGTCTTCAACTCGCATGTTCTTCCGCGACCTACGGGGCGGAGACGTGGAGCACCACAGTCTCTGAAGAGGAGAAACTCGCAGTCACACAGCGAGCCATGTGCGGTGTAACGCTCCGAGACCGCATACCCAATGACACCATCCGCGCTCGTACGATGGTGAAGGACGTCGTCGATGCCATCTACAATTCCAAGCGGAGGTGGGCCGGTCATGTGGCTAGACTTACCGATGATCGCTGGACGAAGAGAGTGACTAAATGGTATCCAAGTGGGAAAACAAGGCCTAGAGATAGACTCCCCATTCTATGCGCAGACTGTGGCGCAGAAGGGCCCAATGTGAGCCCCGTATTTCTGGCGTGCCCAGGACCAATAGCGATAGGTCGAGGAGTAAGTAAGTAAGTAAGTAAGATATATGGATGATTTACACATACACAACCAAGAAACAGAAATTAACAGAATCCTCATTGTCAGTGGAGTATATAATAATACTTCAGGACTCAAAACCAACTCATAATATGGAGTTTTGTAGTAAGCATTTGGGTTTAACCATAAAATAAGAGTAACTACTAACTGAATTTCCACCGGATTTTACAATAAAACGGATGGTTTCATTTTGATATTACGAAATTCCCTCATGATGACACTCATAGCTGCTAAGAAAAAGACGCAGTCACTTTTGCTGAAACTCTTAGAATGTCTAATACTTGCGCCAATTTCAGTTAGTTTGCTATAATCAAAAACATAACAGAGCTGCTGCTAGCTAATGGCCGTGAAAAGGAATTCACTATATCATATTGTATTATCGCGTGTCGTGAATAAATTCATCAACCATAAGTTTGTATTCACGGATAATCTTTAAGAAACTATTGAATTAATTAAAAGTTTGGTTTTTGGTGATCAATTTGAAGAGCTTCTTCCATCTAGCCTTGTTGATTCAAGATATCACCTATGCGCAAACTTATGCAGAGTTGTACTATGCTCCATTTATCATTAGCTTAACACGTTGGCGACGATGTCGGTCAATGGTGACCGACAGCTTGAAAGTAAGCAAACTTAGATGGAACCCGCGACTTTTCTATTTCAACGTTTACTTCAGTGTCCTAACTTACTACACTTGTCTGCGAATTATGATCTTTCTAATTCCTGGGAGTTTTATTCTGAATTAGTTATCAGTGGCAGAAACGCGCTGTCAATTGAATCACAACCACAAAGTTCCCACCGTCAGCAAACTGGAAATCTCACTAAAATTGTTCATATCGACCTTTACTAATTAGGTCACCGTCAGTAGAATGTCCATTTCTAGCCTTAGGTTCCCATGATGGTCAAGTAGGCTCAGTCTTACTCATAGGCAGGACAAAAGTACCTATCCAGTCCATCAACTGCCAAATATTTCACAAACAATTTTTTTGACCTTGAAATGACTCGTTTAAATCTCTTATTCGATCATGAAGAACAAGATAACAGTCAAACAAAAGCTCATTCCGTCAGGTACGCAAAGTTTTTTGCGTCGTTCTTGAGTGAAAAATTCGTAGAAGATTTCAGATGTGATCAGGATACCAGTACCATCTAAAGGAAAGCTCATATTAATAATAAAAATGAAGAATGCGTGAAATTGCGCCTTCAGAACCTATTCTAACCTGAGGTTTGAAAATGCCAGGCGATGTCACTGAAATTTCACCCAGCATTCAGTAGTAACAACTTTTCCTTGTTTCTAAACGTGTCTGGAGTACTCTAGTCAAAGGCATTTTGTGCATTTCGAGATTTTACAGAGCTACAAAATAAGTTTTGCCCTGTTGTTACCGGCGCTTTGCATGCAAAAAACGCCTCGTCCCATGCGCGCGACAAGGAAAAAATCGCTCGTCGTCAACGTGTTAAGGCCCTAAATGTCGAATCAGTTAAAAACGTTTCTCTGCGTATCTATAATACCTTGAGTATCAACAGTCTTACGCATAGCTGGCGCGTTCCTTATTCTGGGCGTCGGATACTTATTTATTTACCTTTCTTATTTTTCCATAATGCTTCCATTCTCTTACTTACAGTCGATATCTCGAAGTCTGATTGGGCGTGTCACCGGAAATGACGTGGCAGCCACCGCACTTGATAGAAGTTGCGCGGATAAGCTGCTTCCAACACGCTTTGCTGATATCTGGCGGAGTATTTTATCCACACAACATCTATCAAGTGCGGTGGCTGCCACGTCATTTCCGGTGACACGCCCAATCAGACTTCGAGATATCGACTGTATGTTTGCTTGGTCGTCAGCGCTGGTAACGTGCCTTGAGGGCTGTCGACTGAAAGCAGTTTGTCTGGAATAGAACCACCTCCCGTCGTCCACCTTTCTTCGTCACTTATTCCAGTTGAATACATCTATCGTTTTCTCCCTTTCTATTGTGAGGTGAGTATATACATCTCAGTTGTATGGCTCGTGAGGCCTTTGGGCCAGAGTAGTGGTGGCTTGGATGTTAATTGGCATGTACTTTTTAGTTCATGGGTGTTATTTTCTAGTCACAAAGGGGTACAGCGCTTGGGCGGCCCAGCGGTTCTTCAGACATCTGTCGGACTCTGCGATTGTGAGAGCTACGGACAAACGATGGCTATCGCCCATCGCTCGTCCGTCGCGCGATTGGCGCAATTGCTATCGCTTTGCAAAAGTGCAAGCGAGGCGCTGGCTCCGCCCGTGATCGACACCACAAGCCGACTGCATCAATTGGGGGCGGAGCCAATCGCTTGTCGCTTGTGCACTTTGCAGAGCGAATGCGCAATCAGGGTCAACCGTGCGTTGAGCAGATTTCAGAATTTCGACGAGGTACTGTGGCTTCTTACATTTTTAGACTCACCATCGGTATAGGGCCGTCACCGACATGGAGAGGTGGTGGACAACGGTAAATCCGCGCGCTCTGTCTCGCTCAGAGGACGGGAATCCGAGCAACATGAAGTTTTATTCATTAAATAGAAGAATTTCCAAATTTTTGCGTAAACCAAGGCATGGTAGTAATCGCAGAGATTTCTACTTTCAGAAACCTACCAAGTTTTTTTTTCGAACTCTCAAATCTCCTTTTTTTATAAACTGAAAACTAAACCTTGCAGCAATTACGTTACGATACAAACCTCTTCATTTGAAAGGTTATATCTTTCTTCAAAAGCGGTCTCATGAGATGGGATACAGAAATTTGAAAACTTCAAATTTTTTCTTTCTAAAAAGTTCAGATGTTCAGTTTTAAAAAATCGTCTCGTTGTTCCCTTTTTTGTCCACATGCGAGTTTTCATTCAAAGCATTCATAACTTCCTTCATAATTAACTTTTTGCAAATGTTCAAGGCTAATTAGAAACTAGAAGATTAGCGCTTTCGAACAAGCACCTGAAAATTTTCCAGCGATCATTTTTTCAAAAAATAGTCCCGTTGTTCCGTTTTCAGGGGTTTGTGGTCCGATTTTTGAGAAGGCGCGAGTTTTCACATTCAAACGTTCATAACTTTCTTCATTATCAACTTTTTGCAGATTTTCAAAGCTAATTAGAAACTAGAAGATTAGTGCTTTCGAAAGAGAATTGAAACTTTCTTGAGCGACCACTCTTTCAATAAATAGCTCGTTGATCCGTTCTTCCCCCAAGGTCATTCTTGTAAGACGCAAGTTTTCAACTTTAAACGGCCACAAGTCTCTCTAAAGTCGGTGTCATGATAAGCGGTAAAAAACATTGAAATCTAAATGATCAGTACTTTGTAGCTCATGCTAGAATCTTGAGCGAGAAACTTTTCTCTTGCCATAGGTTTCTATTAGTACTCCAGAGGTAAATCAGCCGAATTCGCTGAAGACAGCCTTCCCTGGTAAAAAGCAAGGCCCCACTGTTGCTGCTGCTCAGTAAAGAATTTCTGTCGAGCGCACGCACGTACACGCACAACTCACTACCTGGCTCTCAATACCCTTATCAAACTAATAAATGTACTTATGGTGCCAATTGAACATTGGGGCCTGGTCGATGTGGCCACATTTTGATAAGGAATTGCCAGTGGTTCGTCATAAACTTGTCTCTGTACAACACATACCACAATAGTGGAATGTTCATGCGGACTTTTGAAATGACCTCTCGAGTGCTTCTAATCTCAGGTTTCTTCCTAACGGATATCACATTGGGTATGCAAGTAGTTGGCGCGTACTTCCTTCCACGGTTTTTCTGAAGGAGCATCGAATGCCTAAACTGCGACGTTGCATTAGAGACAAGATTCACAATAAAATTGATGTTCACGACGAGAAAAATCAGTAGTGGAAAGGGTAGAGGAAGATCCAAGTAGGTGAAATGTGGATCTTCTTCGGCAGAAGACGCCCTACGAAAAATAAAGTGTAAAATATCCGGTGGGATCCAATACGTCACGCGCTCAAGCGTGTTGCGTGATTTACTTCTCAGAGAGCCTTTTACATCAAGTCGCCTCTTACTTAAACCTCACTAATTTCATCAGTCAACAATGTAATTGATAGCTGTGTCACTTGTTGACTTTTCGACGCCTACGGATTCTCCATTCTGTCAGGAGTTCGAATTCGAGCAACTTCGTATGCTTTCTCGGTGTTCACATTCCAAGTTGGAAAAATGAAGTTAAAGAGCATTCCAGCCATCTGCTCTTATGGACTCGTCGAAGCCAGCTTCAATTATTAGGTAAGAATATGTGACCGTGAAGGAAAGTACGCGGAGAAACTATTATTAAGATTTGTTGTTGAGTTTGCGCAGGTCTTGTGATCCATGGATGTTGTAGAGAGCAATATGGATGCTGCGACGATCCTACTTACTATAAAGCGCTTTGTCTGTCGTTTGGCTGCCGTTTGTCTGTCGTTGTATGTCTGTCACGAAATTCCCTAGCTCCTCGGGATCCGCCTGGAGGAGACCGGGTCAAGTGTGGGATGGGTGGGCAAGGTCTCGTGAAGTACAAAACAGACAGCAGCTACGCGATGCCCCTTCTGCAGTAGGCGTGCATCAAATGAGCTGTACTGACCACCAAGATTTCAAATTCAGTGACAAAGCAACCTCGAGATTGGGCAGAAAGTGGATAAAGGCGTGCACTGATAAAGATTGAATTAGGGGGACCCACCTCCCAGGGCGTTCTCTAAAAAGCAGTGCTTTTTTGAAAAAAATCTATAACTCGGTTTGGATCCTCCAGATCCTACAGAACAGGAGAAAAAATTGTGCAGGGAAGAAGTGTCTAAGGTATTTCCTGGATACATGCCGTGAGCGGAGGCCCGCCTACAATGGGGCGGAGTGTGCCCTGAAGTGGACAGCGTCTCTACAAGTCAGCATAATTCAGTTCCGAGAAGTCTTGGAGAGCGGGAAAAAGGCGCAAGAGGTCAAAAAAGGAGGGAGGCTAAGTGATAATGGTGGGCGTAGCGCGCTGAAAAGTGGGCGGAGATTGCTACCAAACCTATAACTCGGTTCCAAGAAGTCTCATAAACCGGGAAAAGGCAGTAGAGTTTGACCTACAAAAAGAAAGTCAAGTGCCATAGGTGAGTCGGGTAGTCACTAATGTGGACGGAGTTAACAAGATACAGAATAGCTCGGTTCCAGGAAGTCACAGAGACCGGGAAAAAGTGGATGGGAGTTGGCGAAGGTAAGATGGTCCTTAGTGGGAAGGGCACACCCCAAAGCGGGCGGAGTTTGTTGCCAGATTTACAACTTGGACCCAGTGGTCTCGGAAACCGAGAAAAAGTGAATAGAGGTCAGCGGAGAAAAGGAAGTGGACTTCCAATGGTGGGCGGAGCATGCACCAAAGTGGGTGCAGTTTGCCGCAAAGCGTATAAATCGCTCATAGACAGTGCAGGGGCCGGGGAAAACGTGGGAGAGATTGATGAGGATGAAAATCGTGGGTGGAGCCATGAGATTTATAAACCGGTCTAGAGGCAGTCCGGAGACCGGGAAGAATCGGAGAATGACGAAGAAGGAGAAGAAGGGGAGGACGGAGAGGATAGAGTCCAGCCTAAAATTCAATTATTCGTAGTGTATCGGGCCATGGAAACTTAAGCCGCACCATCCCATACACCGTGGAACTGCGTTGAGCGCGTAACGCGTG
>MU870896.1:0-10775 GCA_036418205.1 Ostertagia ostertagi | reverse complement strand
GTATAAATCGCTCATAGACAGTGCAGGGGCCGGGGAAAACCGTGGGTGGAGCCATGAGATTTATAAATCGGTCTAGAGGCAGTCCGGAGACCGGGAAGAATCGGAGAATGACGAAGAAGGAGAAGAAGGGGAGGACGGAGAGGATAGAGTCTAGCCTAAAATTCAAATATTCGTAGTGTATCGGGCCATGGAAACTTAAGCCGCACCATCCCATACACCGTGGAACTGCGTTGAGCGCGTAACGCGTGCGGCGCCTTGGTATCCCATAAAATGTTTCAAAAGTGACAATTGTGCATTGCCGGGTATGCACACGAGTAATGTAGTTTCTTCCGAAATCGATACAGGCGTGCTAAATATCCAATAAATCGATGACATAAGGTGCAGTTAGTGTAAGCGAATCATAAGAAGAGGAGCTTTCATATATCGAAAGCGAGTTACAGGGGACGCTATTTTCACGTACATGTGGATGACTCCAATCCTAAAATTCTGACAGGTGGTAACGCGGGTTCATTCGCCTAACGCTCGAGGCATAATCATAGTCAATTGCTAGGTGCTCCATGAAAGCAGTTCGCAGAATCATTCATTAGAATGAACTCACCTTGAGACTGTTTATTTCGAAAGGACTGATGTCGAAGCTCAATTACGTGGAATCTTCTAGACAGGAAAGCCTTTCAGGACATGGAGCCCTTTTTGAAAACGGTTTTTTGCATGATAAAGGGGCACATGCATGGAGTACAAAACTAGGCTCCATTTTTTCTGAGCGGCCCTGTGAATGCCAAAAAAGGTATGAAAAATCGGTCGAGGGATCGGTCCCGGCTGATGACAAAATTTTGCATTTCATGTTAGCGCATGTTAAATGACTCCAAATGTTACCGCCGATAAAAATAGGTACTGTTCTTACAATCAGGGTCATCATCAACCTTTCTGATTAGCTTTCTGCCCAGAATTGGGGCGAAAATTGTATGGCGCTAAAGCGGCGCCGAGTTGGTGCCCGAGGAGGCTAAAATGGCGCAATATCGCGCCTCCATCAAAAATGGACGTCAGATTCGTAATCAGCGCTTATAATTACCCATTACAGGTGCAGTTTTAGAAAAAATAATTTTAATTTTGATTCAAATTTAACACGTTGACGACATCGCGTGTTTTGGCATTTTGCACCGCGTGGGACAGGAGCGATTTTGCGAGCGCGCCGTCCTCACCTTACTTCCGCTTATTTTTTGTTTAAAATGCACAACAACTTGAATTCATAGAATTATTTCGGCAAGGATGAAAGCACAAAGGTTAAAGCTAAACTGTATAAATGGCAGTAGATTTTTGTTTAGAAGAACGCATAATGACCACGAAGAAGCAAAAAACATCACTTTCGCTGCGAATGAAGTTAAAAGCATTTATAAGTAAGTTCCATCAAATACAAATATCTTGAAACTCACAGAGTTTTGTATTAACTGCTTCTACAATCTTTCATATGAATGTTTACGACAGTGAAAGGAATACTAGGAAAGAATTGAATGAAAGTTTTGTGCGTTCAGAAAATCTTTGCTAAATCAAGGGATATTTGACCACTCTGGCTGCCATGTGGTTTATAGTTATGCTAATGTATTATCTATAGAATGAATGCAAAAAACTCGAGAAGAAGGAGCGCAAGCACTAAAAATGAATACATAGTTCTGACGCGCATGCGCGTCAGAATGTCCGATGCGGTGCAAAAGTTCTGACGCGCATGCGCGTCAGCCTGTCGTCAACGTGTTAAAAATTGGCCCATGGGTAAGACCATAGTCAGTACTGCACGCAGGGGATGATGGCTACGTTGACGAGCATCCTAGGCATTCCGCGACGCCAGCAATCCGCCTTCAGGAGAAATTAAGTAAGTGTTCCTTGCGAAGAAAATAACTGCGCAGTTTTTTCGTTAGTTGTAGCCGGCGTCTGTGCTTCAAATGCTTCACTGAGTTTTACTTTATTGCCAATAAACAGAATTTTCTACACAACCTAAAATATATGATAATAAGGGACTATCGCAGATTCGTGGGAGAAGGTTCTCGAACTTGACACTCATAGGCGTTAAGTTCACGCGCAAGCACATGCGAATGTAAAAAAAGGTAATCAAAAAAATGCAAGTTTGAGAATGTCGGGGTACCGAGCCAACAGCTCCGAACGAACCGTGACAATCGGAGTCAATCACGCTATCCACTCGACCATCCGACCACCGCTGGCAAATGTCTGTCGACGGCCCAGATGAAATTTTCCCTATGCTCCTAAGCACTTATTATGTTCAATTTTTGTTTTTGGCTTTATTCAACGTTGTTTTTCACCACGCTGAAGGTCTGAAAACTGCGACTGCAAAAAACCATTTTATCTCAGCCTCGAGAGCTACACTAATCAAACATCAAAATAAGCTGGGACTACTCTGCTTGGCGATTGTTGGCAGGTGATATGACAGGGCCCTGATGGCTGTGAGATAACATGACGCAGACTCAGCACAGCAAGGGATTGCGATTGTGGCATAACTGTAAGGTGCGGATCAGCAAAAATAAGCCCAGTACTGGTCTGAAACGAATACTGGGTGCGTAGACAAAAACCAATTCTCCCTTTACCGCTATTTCTTACTGGTGAGCAAGAATTTTGGGAAACTTCTTCTGAGAGCTGCAATGACCAGTGGCCTGCACCTACAATACTGCTCCTAACTTTTGTAACATCTACGCGTTGCGACGGTTCTGTAGCGTCGCGACGGTTCTGTAGCGTCGCAAACCGTCGCACCATTATAACTTCCTTGAAAGCGGGTAAAATGGAAAGATCTTTACAGCAATAGACTCGCCTCTCTGTGGCGAGTCTAACCATGTGTAAACCTACTAATATGCTTGACAATAAGTTATTCCATGAAAACTATTGTCAATCCCTCGTCTAACTGTCTCGCCTCTCCTCATTCCCATTATCTTTCCAGTCTGAGATCAGCTCTTAGCTACCGCCTTGATGATTTTGCAGCGCCTCCCTTCGAGCCCTTCGCCAGCTTACGGGGCGGTGGTCAACCAACGCGTGAGAGCCCAGACAGAAAAGCACTACTTTGTGTTTTTCTGGGACTCTCACGCGTTTGGGGGAGCACTAGGACTAAGTCTTATTAAGGAAGGAACGAAAGCAGAGATGCATAGCGTGCATATGCGAGTGTACCAGAGTGAGAATCGTGTCGAGGACGTGATCGCAGAAGTACGACCCCCTGAAATCGAGGTCCTGGCACGACCTCGATTTTAGGGAGGTCGTACTTACTTACTCGTAACAGAGCATATCAATTCAATTGATTAATCGAAAAAAATTCTGCAAAATAATGTTATAGACGCCTTATCTTGTCATCCATGCACTTTTTTTCATCGCTGCCCACTTTCGTGTATTTGCTAAAATGTAGACTCGATTTTAGTGAGGTCGCACTTACTTACTCGTAACAGAGCATATCAATTCAATTGGATCAATCAAAAAAAATCTGCAAAATAATGTTATAGACGCCTCATCTTGTCATCTATGCACTTCTTTCATCGCTGCACACTTTTGTGTATTTACTGAAATATCGACTCGAGGAAAGAGGCATTAACTTTGTGTGACCTCAAAGTCAGGTTCGTTCAGAAATGCACAGAAATCCTGAAGGCACGGGGTTGCGATTTAATCTTAATTCCTGCTTGAGTACATCGGGCGACGGACTTTTGGTGCGTCCGGGGTTGCACGCGGCGAATCGCGCGGCGGGCTGCGCGGCGATCCGGACGAGGCAAGTCTTCGCGGGCTCCTGCAGTGGAATTCAACACGTCAGAACGTGTGCAGATCGCGGATAGAATCCACAAGGTTCTGCTTTGAAAGAAACTTCCCACTCGCGGAGATCGGTGAAATGCAGCGGTGTCAGTGAGAAGATTACAGCGAAAGGAGATGAAAGAGAGAAACTTCATAGAAATGTCACTATTATCATATTATAAATATGAATAAGAAGCACTAAAAATGGAGTCATTTAGTGAGATGTTATTTATTGTCAACTCTATATCTTTGCTAATCGCGGCGCTCCTGTCCTTGGGGAGAACTTTCAAAACAGGGCCAATGGAAGGTGACACTAGAACTAAGCTCATGAGAAGGGAAATACGCTCGGGAGAACAGAAATTGCTCACATCCTCCACGAGAAACTCTTCCCCTCAGGCTTAGTCCCAAACACAATAATTGGTTGAATCTCTCCGCTCATGGGATTCCCCCCCCCCTTAACAACAAGCGCCAGCAACCTAAGCGCCCTGATTGCTATAACAGCCTTTTGCTATTCCTTTTCTTCTCTTCCTGCCGCTGCCTTTGAATATCCACGCGTTGGAATGTAATTCGAATCGCAGAACCTTGTGGATTCTATCCGCGATCTGCACACGTTCTGACGTGTTGGATTCCACCGCAGAAGCCCGCGAAGACTTGCCTCGTCCGGATCGCCGCGCAGCCCGCCGCGCGATTCGCCGCAACCCCGGACGCACCAAAAGTCCCGCACCCGAGTATATCAAACAGCCGGACGTATCAATCAACGGCCGATTCAACGGCAGCTGCGGCGCGATTGTCACTGGGTCAGATTTGCTGAAAATCCCAAAAAAAAACCGTCGAAATCTACACCCTCGATGAAAAGGTTGCATTCCTCCATTTCATAACCTTTGAAGCAGTTTGAGGTAGGGTTAGATAGAGCTGGATTTCGCGTTTCCAAGAAGTATTGAAATTGCTCTGAAAGCCTTCCATGCAGAAAGATAGGGTCTCTCAAATTTCGTCGAGTAAACGTCGAGGATGCTGAAATTTTCATGCGAGTTTTTGCCGCTTCAAAAGCAATATCTCTCTAATATCGTAAGACCAGTCGCATCGGCCGGCTACGCCGGGCTCTGCTCCTTCTTGGTGTCGGAATGCCCAGCGTAGCCAGGCGATGCGACTGGTTTGGGCATTCGCACACGTCGTATAGCAAGTATTGATTGGGTACTGTGGCAATTCCTTCGGGTCACGTGCTACCGATCGATATCGATTGAAAATATCGGTTTTTGCGCAGAGAGCTCCGTTGGGGTTAGGAATCGCAGTATTGATTGGGTGCTGTGGTAAAAGGGAAATTCCTTCGGGTCACATGCTATCGATCGATATCGATTGAAAATATCGGTTTTTGCGCAGAGGGCTCCGTTGGGGTTGGGAATCACAGTATTGATTGGGTGCTGTGGTAAAAGTGGAAATTCCTTCGGGTCACATGCTATCGATCGATATCGATTGAAAATATCGGTTTTTGCGCAGAGGGCTCCGTTGGGGTTGGGAATCACAGTGTTGATTGGGTGCTGTGGTAAAAGTCGAAATTCCTTCGGGTCACATGCTATCGATCGATATCGATTGAAAATATCGGTTTTTGCGCAGAGGGCTCCGTTGGGGTTGGGAATCGCAGTATTGATTGGGTGCTGTAGTAAAAGTGGAAATTCCTTCGGGTCACATGCTATCGATCGATATCGATTGAAAATATCGGTTTTTGCGCAGAGGGCTCCGTTGAGGTTGGGAATCACAGTGTTGATTGGGTGCTGTGGTAAAAGTCGAAATTCTTCGGGTCACATGCTATCGATCGATATCGATTGAAAATATCGGTTTTGCGCAAAGGGCTCCGTTGGGGTCATGATTCGCAGTAATGATTGGGGGCTTTAGAAGAAGTGGAAATTCCTCCGGGTCACATGCTAGGAGCGATAATTTGATACTCTTGCTGACTGGGGCATTTTGACTTTCTGTGAGAGATACCCATGGAACGACAGACGAAACGCTTCATAGTAAGTAGGATTCTTCATCATTTTTGGTTATATGCAGCTGACGGAGTGGCAAGAAGCGGCGTTTTCCACACGCACGGCCAGGGGATCGAGTAATCGACCGCACGCCGTCCAGTCTAGCCAGCCTTCTATCACTGCGAGTTCAGTAGATTAGCTCTGGAGTTGTCGAGGGAAAAAAATTGATGACTTGAATATCAGCTGTTTACCTTTTTCGAATGATAATTGAGCTTAAGTAGTAATTAATTAAATAGTCAATTGAGAGAGATGCGAAGGGTAACGGGTCGGCGAGGTGCACGTGAATCGCACGTGGCCGCCAAGGGCTGGAAAGACGATCGCCAATGGGGAGAAAAAGGTGAAAAAACAAAGTTTCGTGTGCAACCTGTGTTGTACACCATTCGATAGTATTTTTCATGGGAAATCGAATGGTGCACATTTCAGGTTCCGAGTCATCTGGAACAAGCAAAAAAAACTGATCATCACAAGGGCATGACGAGGAGGTGATGTTTGGGGCCACACCACGGAAGGAACGCTCACCTGCGACCAAATTTCCACATAATTCCTACAGACAAGTAACCGTAGTCTACGCCGGTGGAGAGATTCCTCGCTATCTTCTCAGGTTTCCACAAAACATCTCCTCTAAAAGTGGGGAATGTCACATAATGGGCCTACCACTACTGCAATCCTAGATGAAGCTCTTTCGAAAATTGAAATATAGCATCTTGTAAATCTCGAGCAGAGCTATCAGCTGGTGTACTTTTCAAATCGCGTGAACCATTTTTCAAGAGTTATGGCGAGGCGACGGTTTGCGACGGTTTTTACCCGTCGCAAACCGTCGATTGAACAAAAATTAGTATCAGTATTGTAGTTCTGCTATCGCTACTGCCCTGTTTTCGACTGAAAGAGGACTGATGAAGGGATTAATAAGACGGCCTATATCTGGTCTAGCAGTTTTTTTATACTTTCGAGATGTGTGCAGTGAATATTTGTGGTAGTGCACATCAACTCAAAAAATTCTACTCTGCAAAAGTACAGTCCATGTCTCGAAGTCTGATTAGATGTATCTATGGGAATGTCGTGGGCGTCGTCGCACTTGGTCGTGTAGATAAGCTTTTCTAAGATATTCCGCTGGATCTCCGCAGAGCATGCTAGAAACAGCTTATCCACACCATTCCATCAAGTGCGGCGACGGCCACGTTAACCTATGGACACTCCTAGTCAGACAGCGGAATATGGATTGTAAGAAACGAACCTTCAACATAACATCCCATGCAGAGCCGATCAGAAAAGAATGCGAAAAAATTATCATTGGAAGCGCAATAGGAAATGTTTTGCTCTCAGCGTTTCTGCGGGATTTATTACCCTCGCATTTATCCTCTTCTCCTAGGCCCAGTCCACGTAAGGATGCCCCACTTGAGTGCACTAGAGCCTTAAAAAATTAATTCACAACAGAAATGCAAACGCTTCTGTAAGCGAATCATTTCCTATTTAACTGAATGAATTTATGGGTATCTCTCACAGAAAGTCCAAAATGCCCCAGTCAGCAGGAGTATCAAATTATCGCTCCTAGCATGTGACCCGGAGGAATTTCCACTTCTTCTAAAGCCCCCAATCATTACTGCGAATCATGACCCCAACGGAGCCCTCTGCGCAAAAACCGATATTTTCAATCGATATCGATCGATAGCATGTGACCCGAAGAATTTCGACTTTTACCTACAGCCCCAATCAACACTGCGATTCCCAACCCCATTCGAGCCCTCTGCGCAAAAACCGATATTTTCAATCGATATCGATCGATAGCATGTGACCCGAAGGAATTTCCACTCTTACTACAGCACCCAATCAATACTGCGATTCCTATCCCCAACGGAGCTCTCTGCGCAAGAACCGATATTTTCAATCGATATCGATCGGTAGCACGTGACCCGAAGGAATTGCCACAGTACCCAATCAATACTTGCTATACGACGTGTGCGAATGCCCAAACCAGTCGCATCGCCTGGCTACGCTGGGCATTCCGACACCAAGAAGGAGCAGAGCCCGGCGTAGCCGGCCGATGCGACTGGTCTTACGATATTAGAGAGATATTGCTTTTGAAGCGGCAAAAACTCGCATGAAAATTTCAGCATCCTCGACGTTCCCTCGACGAAATTTGAGAGACCCTATCTTTCTGCATGGAAGGCTTTCAGAGCAATTTCAATACTTGTTGGAAACGCGAAATCCAGCTCTATCTAACCCTACCTCAAACTGCTTCAAAGGTTATGAAATGGAGGAATGCAACCTTTTCATCGAGGGTGTAGATTTCGACGGTTTTTTTTTCGGGATTTCAGCAAATCTGACCCAGTGACAATCGCGCCGCAGCTGCCGTTGAATCGGCCGTTGATTGATACACTCGGCTGTTTTGATATACTCAAGCAGGAATCAAGATTGAATCGCAACCCCGTGCCTTCAGGATTTCTGTGCATTTCTGAACGAACCTGCCTTTGAGGTCACACAAAGTTAATGCCTCTTTCCTCGAGTCGATATTTCAGTAAATACACAAAAGTGTGCAGCGATGAAAAAGTGCATAGATGACAAGATAAGGCGTCTATAACATTATTTTGCAGAATTTTTTTGATTAATCAATTGAATTGATATGCTCTGTTACGAGTAAGTAAGTACGACCTCCCTAAAATCGAGGTCGTGCCAGGACCTCGATTTCAGGGGGTCGTACTTCTGCGATCACGTCCTCGACACGATTCTCACTCTGGTACACTCGCATATGCACGCTATGCATCTCTGCTTTCGTTCCTTCCTTAATAAGACTTAGTCCTAGTGCTCCCCCAAACGCGTGAGAGTCCCAGAAAAACACAAAGTAGTGCTTTTCTGTCTGGGCTCTCACGCGTTGGTTGACCACCGCCCCGTAAGCTGGCGAAGGGCTCGAAGGGAGGCGCTGCAAAATCATCAAGGCGGTAGCTAAGAGCTGATCTCAGACTGGAAAGATAATGGGAATGAGGAGAGGCGAGACAGTTAGACGAGGGATTGACAATAGTTTTCATGGAATAACTTATTGTCATTTCAAGCATATTAGTAGTTTACACATGGTTAGACTCGCCACAGAGAGGCGAGTCTATTGCTGTAAAGATCTTTCCATTTTACCCGCTTTCAAGGAAGTTATAATGGTGCGACGGTTTGCGACGCTACAAAACCGTCGCAACGCGTAGATGTTACAAAAGTTAGGAGCAGTATTGTAGGCTTTGTTGGTAGGTAATTCAAGAAGAATCAGCATCAATTTTGGCGAATTTCGAAAAGAGTCCACATTGCAAGGTTTCGTTTTATGCACAACCATTCAAACGGCAACCGCTGCTCCGGAAGAAGTCTGTGAAATAGCTATGTTAAATTGTGTTCCACTGACAGCACATGGAGCACAAATACTGATTTAACAAGCACAAAATATTGAACCACACAGGCAGGGATAGCCGAGTGGTTAAGAGGTTAGACTCATGTCTGCACCTCTGAAAAACCGCGAGTTCGATCCCTGCCGAGGCTCTAAACCATGCCTTGCAAAAATTGCAAAAATGGTTCTAGTACCAGCGTCAGGCCCAGGTTGACAGGCCGGCTGATGAAGACCCCAGTCACAACAAATATGTCTAAAGTCGAAAAAGGAATCAGTGATAAAGCTAGGACGTCACCCGGAAGTGGCGCGCAGAACCCCCGCCCGAGTGGAGTGAACGGCCTCGGCCAAAGAAGCTAGTTCGAATTGGGACTCTGAACGTAGGATCGCTAACTGGGAAGTCCCGAGAGGTTGCTGATCTGATGACGCGCAGGAATATCCAAGTCCTATGCCTTCAGGAGACGCGATGGAAAGGTGCTAAGGCCAGGGAAATCGGGGAAGGTGTCAACTCTACTACAATGGAGAAGACACCAAGCGGAACGGCGTGGCCATAGCGGTAGCGGAGTCGCTCAAGGACTATGTCTCCGCTGTGAACAGGATCAGCGATCGGATCATGGCTGTGAGGATAGACACGAAGGAGGGGTACTGGACCATACTCTCCGTGTACGCACCGCAAGCCGGGTGCCCCGAAAGTGATAAGGACGAGTTCTATCTGAGCCTGGACGAAGCCATAAGATCGGTTCCGGAAGGCGATTACCTGACCATAGCAGGTGACCTGAATGGTCACGTCGGCAGTGACAGAAGAGGCCTGGAAAGGGTGCACGGAGGTAGAGGGATAGGAACGAGGAACGCTGAGGGAGAGAGGGTTCTGGACCTGGCTACAGCCCACGATCTGGCAATCTGCAGCACGTTCTTCGCGAAAAGGGAGACTCAGAAGGTAACCTACAGCAGTGGAGGGAGACAGACGGAAATCGACCATGGTAAGAAGATCATCCCTCAAAACTGTGAAGGATATCAAAGTTCTACCCGGCGAAGATCTGGCTCCCCAGCACAGGCCCCTCCTGGCAGACATTGCATAGACCTCCCCAAGAAGACAAGGGTAAGAACCGAGAGGAGAATCCGGTGGTGGAAGCTGCACCAAGCGGAGAAGGATGACCTCAAGCGAAGGATAATGGAAGTCGGTCTCCCAGATCCTAACGGGCCAATACAGCGGACTTGGGGCAACGCGGCTGAGACCATCCTGCGATGTGCCAAGGAGGTACTGGGCGAGACGCGAGGTGGATTCAGAGGAGACAAGGCAGCGTGGTTCTGGAACGAGGAGGTCCAGCGAGTCGTGAAGCAGAAGGAAGCATACAAGCGCTGGCAGAAGACCCGGAGCCCCGAAGACCTCGCTACCTACAAGAGTTGCAAGAGGCTCGCTAAGGCTGCCGTCGCCAAGGCGAAGAACACGGAAATGGACGCCTTGTACGAGAAGTTGGAAAGCAGAAACGCAGAGAAGTTCGTCTTCAGGCTGGCTAAGGCCCCGGCATCGGCTACTCAAGACATCAGGGTGGTGAAAAGTGTGAAAGGCAGCGATGGTGTCATCCTAAGGAAGCCAGCCGAAGTCAGAGGAGGTGGGAAGAGTATTT
>MU870895.1:5177-25119 GCA_036418205.1 Ostertagia ostertagi | reverse complement strand
GAACAGTTTTGATAACTGCGATCGTAACAAAAATAGGTTAGGGTACGGTTCGTTATGACGTTAAGGAGATATCGTCTGTAGCATGTTTTTTACATTGCGCCACGCACGCTATTTCATTCTGAATCGTAGCCTCCTTAAAATGCGCAATTGGCCTCTACAATATTCCACCGATAACATCCAATGTGGAATCCGCTATTCTCAATCCCCTAGACGAGGGCACCCCTTAACCAAGCTCGCTTGGGTTGAAGCTTGGTACGTTAGGAGAACGTTGATCTAGTGTTTGATCGCTGTACCTTTCGCCGATCGCCCACTTTTGCCACTTTCTCGATCTGTTCCTACAAATGGTATGCCCACTGGCACATGGTACTGTATTGATTGATGATTCCCGGCAGTCGAAATATCGGCTTTTCCCTGTCTCTATCGAAAAATCTCTTTGAAGTCAATCACTGGGAAAAATCTATTACGAGTGTAGGGTTTTTGAAGAGAGTTGCTGCGGCTTTGTTGTGATTTCTGTGGATTTATGGCCACTTTTTGAGAAAGCCCACTAGCACTAGCATCGATTCCTACGCTTTCTCCTTCCCATTCGATTCGTCATTTTCAATTGATCAATTAATCACCAGAGCAAGGGCTAGCTGATCAATCACGCGATAGCCGTCAATTCAACGCGCAAAACTTGACATCATGCGCTCAGGGCAAATTCCACGACTGTTTTGATGTTGGTGATTGCGCCAGAAAGTTCTAGAAAATGCGGTGATAGGTTACCGTGAAAAGAGCCAACAAAACTGCCATATTACTCCAAAAAAAGAGTAGGATGGGCGGCGATCAAAGCTTGCAAAGTTTTTAAGGGCGCATAGCAGATTCTTTTGCCTTCTTTATGATATTTAGACCACCTGCTGAATTTCCCCTCTCGTGCTTAATTGCCTACATCTATGCAATCGCAGAATGTGCTTGCAGCGAGTGCATCCCGACGTTTGACGATTTCAGATCCGAAAGAAGTTCTGGAACTTCCAAATCGTCTACACACTCCTGGTTATGCGGACGAGATCCCTAATTCGTCGGCAGTCGACACACCGATACCAACACGACGACGTTTCCCTCCGCTCCAGATTCTGCCCACAAAGGACAGTTTAGAATGTGCTAAACGGTTCAGGTGAGGCTTGAAATGGTAACATCCTACAGTCCCTGATCAGATTACCACGAATCCGTTTGGGATGGCTTCAGCAGAGGAAGCTTTCTGTAATCAATTCATACGATTAGCCGGGTGCGTAGGAGAAAACGATCTCAGGTAGTAACCAGTAAAGCTCTCTTATGGGCATTGGATGAGTTCTAAAATGAGTTCGGCCCCATCTGCGAATCAAACATGAAAAGCAGGTGGAAAGGACCGTATATTAGCCGTGGGACTCAAAAAAAATTGAAAAATATCTACTCTTTACTCACATTTTAATCTAAAGGTATTTTGTTCTATTCTTGGCAGCTCGCGTTTCCGAGACCGTCATTTCGGCTGGCACGCAGGTTCCGAAAAAATGGAGGTGCAACAAAAGTGTTCTTGACTTTTTCCGTATATATTTGTGTTTGTTTTTTCTGCCGTTCAAAATTGATAGGTGGAACACTTATTCAATCGGCCTATGTTTCGACAAAATCGTCATCTTCTTGAAACGCGATTCAGGTTAGAAATGCCCAACGATCTAGTCCACAAGCGCCTAGCGTTATCGCCTCTAGGTTTCTCACATTTTTTTTTCCGTCAAAGGAGCCCACCGAGAAACATCTTTTGTTTCTTTCCTTTTCCCTGTAGTAAAAAATAGCCCAGTAATCCTATATATATCGAGGCCACCACAGCCAAGCTTGCGCCATTAGGATAAATTCCAGGGTGTGTGATTCGTGCAACGATAAGAGACTTGGACGGATGAGGCTACCAATCCCTGAAGAAGGATAGGCAACCGCATTACGGCGTTATGGCGAGTAGGGGCGACTAAGGCAATCGATTTTAAATAGCGGTGAACAAATAAACACGGTTCCTTACTCTCGATCTCGTAATCGGCTAATTGGCGCATAAGATCGCCAACTATGAACGTCGTCTTATCGCCCGCCGTCAACTTTTCAACGTGATGCAGGTTTCCATAATAAACCTATTTCGTCACGGTTACATCCTTTGAAAGAATTGGTCGTTGTATATCGTAATGGCTCGTGCACGACCGTGATACCCTTGGTTTTTTTTAAGACTTTCCGTCCGGATAGGCCGCTGACTCATGCTCAATTGAACTCAGAAAGATGTAAAGTGGATCAAACTAACGGAAAAAAGGATAGGGAAAAGGTAGCGGCTAATTAGAAGTTTTGTGGGAAGTATCTACAAAAATGAAGCTCTCAAACAGCTGTCAAAGTTTCATTGCTTTCGGCCTGAAATAATTCCTGGAAAATCTAATTCACCTAGTAGCTCTAGCTACTGTACAAAAATAGTGAGAAGAATCATAAAAATAAAAGCTTCAAACTCAAGGATTAGTTTGCTGAACGGCTTTATTCTAAGGAAGGTTTAATTGGATAAAAAAGTATTACTGAATTTGCTTTTAAGGATACCCTCCCTGTCGATAGTGATTCGAGAGCAGAACAAACAAAATCACGGACCGAACATTGCTACACAACAGAAGGTTCCAATGCCGAAGTACGTTTGACGATATTGTATAGTAAAAATAGTTCATCATCATGCCCTCTAGAATTTCTTTGAAAAAGCTCAAAAATCTATTATTTATGAACAATTTGTGAACGGCATGCACCTCGCAAAATCTTAGAATCCAGAAATTCCATGCCATTCTTGACCATGTGCCCTTTTGCCTTTGGCACTAATAAATACTTTCCGCTCTGACAAGGATAGGCAGATCATCGAGCTTTATTACTTGCATGCCACACATTCTTTCCTGACTGTTCAGAGATTAGTCATCAGTGGCATTAAATTAGTGTTAACCTTCTCATTTCAGGTATTTCCGGAGTATTCAAACGAAAGAGAAATTGTATATAATCGAAAAGCCAGTAGAAGAAACGAATGAAATTAGTGACGATCATGGAGCTGCTGCTGGACCTTCGAAAAGAGCTCCGGACCAGCCTAGTCAATCAAACGACACTATTTTTACAAGTGGAGGTGAGTTAACTATTACGAAAGAGATATCCATGGAAACTTATGATGACCCCGAGCGTCCCACCCCCCACCCCATCATGTTGCAATGTATGTCCACGCAATGTGTTTCGAAAACGTCTTGAAACTTCTGGTTGACGACGCCCTGAACCGAGAATTTGTCTTGTTCAGACCAAACAAATTGTAATAAAATTGAATTACAAATAACCATTCAGGGTGTTCTAGAATAATGAAAATAGCAAAAAGTTATGAATAAATATCCGCCATCTTTGCGGATAACCTTAGGCAACGAAACAGCGTTAAAATCTCTCAAGATGTAGCTGCCGTCTTATTATTTCGTGCATAATGAGCGATAAAATCGCGTAGCACTTACTCACCAGTAAGCTCAAACACAACTTGTCGCATCAGGCCATGACACGATATTTCTTCGATGTGCTACTTTTCCATACTTTGCTTCTTAAGTAAAAAATCCGGTTGAAAGGTAAACAACATATACTTATCTATTTCAGGTGAAGCGACGATGTGACGGTTCACGATATGTCGTGAAGCGACCGGCTCGGAATCAAATTCTGAAGAAACGGGCTGCACAGCTTATCCGAGAACGAACAGGCATCAGCACCGATGATGACGCCATGAGCGAGCTGAAAGTATGTCTGGCATTTTTTTGAACAAGAGGCGAATAGATTCAAAAAATCAAAAGAACAGCAGAGGTTTTCAATGCTGAAGAAAACCTTCAGTAAGAGGAGCGGTAAGGATGTGCCAGGTGAAAATGTACCTACAAAGGAAATAGAACCTTACGGTAATCCCATCTTATGAGGAATCACTGATCCTAAGACTTGGTACTATGAATGGGACCATGGATGCCGTGCATGGACTAGCGATGAAGTCCTTAAACTGATTTCCATCTAGGCTAACAAAAACAGCCTTCTTCCCCTCTTAAGATTGATTTATTCGTATCAGGCCGTCCTTTCGGATAAATCAAATGCAATGACTTGTCCATTTAGCCCTACATTACGTCATTTAGACCTCGACAATTCTAGGCCTCTTGAAGGAAGTCGAACACATTGCGGATCTTCAAGGGGTCCATCGGTAGATGAGTTATCGCCCTCTCCCGCATCCGACTACTTACTGCTATTCACTCAACTACTAATATAATACGTAGATAATTTTGATAATACAAAGATATTCCAAGAGAAGAGCTTCTCAATGAAAAGTGGAATCCAAAAGTTGAGAGATAAGGTGTAATGATTAATTTTATCAAGAAGGACGGCACAATACATAAAAACGGTTTTTTCGTCTCGAATAAAGAGGAGAAGAAACAAATAAATATACTACAAGGTAATTTTACCAGGGAATCTAAAAGTCTGCCTGGTCCGCTCATACTAATATTGTGGTGCATCTGAATTTCCGGTTATTCCGTATCTATGTCTCGATTCCAAATTATGATTTTTGATTTAGCTCGGACACTTTCACACACGTGAGGAGCGGAAGAAGCATTTGGAAGAGGAACGACGAAGAAAAATTCGTAATCAACAAAAACTCATCGAATCGAAGATCTCTCCCGCCGATCAGGTAGTTCTGTACACATACGGCCGATGTCAGACTTTGCGAATAGAGCGATTGGCTAGCAGGAACGAGGTCGCGGTCGCGGCCAGCAAATGCTTCGATTAAGTTAGTATCGCCAAGCGCGACCGCGAGACGCTAGGACTCGCTCGATTCGCAAAGTCTGACATCGACTTGAGACATTACACATATTCAAACTACCATAACCTTATATGCGTCATGATATGAAATCATGACGCAATCATTTGCAATTTTATTTCACATCTAGGTTTTTTTGTGACCCTGATCAGCTGGATTGCCAGCTCTCTGTACGGCTCATGTCTATCCGGCCCGCCTCCCTCCCTGTGTGTTTATTCCGTCTGACAGCTGGAAACTAGCCGCGTACGCGGACGCGGGCGTCGCGTCACGTTGCATTAATTACACCCATCACAATTCAATTGCTGAAAATTTTCTTTACCGCTAAGAAATTTAAATACAGAAAGAGGTTCACGCAACCAGAACGGTCAGATACAAAGGAGAACCTCAGCGAAGGATGTTCTTGTTAGTAACTACTGTGACTTTCAGATGATCGTGCAGTTATCTCAGCGAAAAATGCAACGTCGTAAAGAAAAGATGCTGTTGGACGGTTTCGTGACCACACAAGAAGTGCTCAGTCAACGGAATCCGGACACCACTGCCAAACATGGGATTCTCTCAGTTACCACCGTCTAGAGAGAGAACACTATCACATGAGAGATTATCACGAATACCTGGGTAAACACTGTGATCAGGAGCATACTGCAATGGAGCATAACACTGCAATTAATGTGCTATTTGGTGTTGTAATGGACCCTAAAAAATATTATGATTATTATTATGAACAGAATAAATATTGCCTTTTATGTGCACGTGTTAGTTGTGATTACTGTTTTACACGCACTTGATTGCTCATTTCACAACGTTATGCTTAATATAACATGTGAGACCAATTGTTATTGTCACATTGACCTTGGAACCAGGATAAAGTAGCAAATGTGTATAAGGCAGCGTTCAGAGTTGGCGCGCGTACACGCGATCAGCCGAATAGGCGACTGAAAAGGATACGTATCGATTGGGCGAGTAGGCGAGTAGGCGACTAAACGCTCGCTCAGTGGGCTCCATAACCGATCTATACGTATCCCATCTTGTCGCTTACTCGCTTAATCGCCTAATTGATACGTATGCTTTCTTCTTTAATATAGTCCAGTCGCCTAATCGCCTAATTACATTTTACCATCGCCAACTCTTAACGCTGCCCAGACAGCTTATCACAAGCGTTGAGTCATGGCAATAAACCTCTCCAGCGCAGTCGAGTTAATCAATTTGTCGATAGCGCTAGGATAAAAATGCTGTTATTGTTTACGTTAAGATTTGAATTCATGGCAGGGGAGGCGTATTCTTCCCAGCACGATGCAAGAACCAGGCAAAGCAGAGGAGTGAGAGTATATCGGATTTTCAGGCTACCTGTGAGGAGCTGAGTCGGATACTATAGTTGATGACATTCGTGGCATATCCTCAGATTCACCAAGGTTGTGAAGTGCGAGCAGTATCCATGGAGCTCCCCAAGGCATTGAAAACGACGTCGAAAAGGATAGCTCCTTTCTGATATATGGTTAGGGAGTGCATTCAAAACAAGGCCTTCAAAAACCACTGATTGGTGACATTAGGGTTAAGCTCAAGACAGGAGAGAAGTGCCAGTGAGAACAGAGGTTGCGCACATCCTCCCCCGGAATCCTTTCCCCTCCCCAATGCTTAGTTCCAAGTTCTATAACTGACTCACTCACTTCAATTCCCTGCTGACGAAATGGGCGTCCTGATATATTTTTTGGGGTAGAAGGCAGAGAGTGCGATAGCTTGACAGTGATGAAATATGAGAGCGGAGGTGCAAAATGTTGAGCGGACTTCAGGAAAAACCACCAGAAATGGGTGAAGTAGGACCCTCGGTCCTCTTGATAAACTTGGACGAGTTCACGAAGGTCAGTGACCGTTTCGGTGAAGGTATCCCAATAAAATAGAGGCGACAGCATCATGTGATACGGCTGTTTGGATTGAAAAACCACTTGCACTATAAAAAATCGTAAGAATCAGTTCAACCCGCGATATCGCAGAACCCACATGAGGAGCCGGACGATATAAAGGTGATGCAGTTTTTCGACGGAACCAAACTGCGCTGTACATGGGCTATTTCGTCGCGAAGACGCTTAGGCCTTCTCGCAGCCTGCCACTGGTGACTACCGCTTCCATAGATGCATACCTCTTCCCTGTCACAAACTTGGGCGCTATCGCAAGATACGGGGCTATTGTGGAGGCAGTGCATTTCAAACCGCGTCAAACATATCCTTTTTTGTTGCGAAAGAGGCTACCCTTGGACGAGGAAAGAAGAGACCCCTGTATGCGTGGGCCATATTACGATACGCCGGACTTGCTGATGATGCCCCCTTATACTGCGATAGCGCCCTCACCCACTAGTCACTGCCTTGAAGCCAGAGGCCATGAAATCGTCACCTGTGTGCACTACATTTTTGATTGAAACTGTACGCTATGGACTGCCCGTCAGAAGCTGGTATGTAGAGCAACTAGCGGGATTGTGCCGCCCGCGTTTACTACAGTTGAGGCCTGGCATACTACCAACACTCAAACTCGAAAGCGTTCATATTGGACCGTGATGCAGCGTTCAGAGTTGGCGATCGTGCGTGCGATTGGGCAATTAGGCGATTGGCCTACAATGAAAAAAATACGTATAGATTAGTCTACATATGTATTGATTGCTTTACTTCGCCCATAGGGGGTTGTAGGCGAGTAGGGGATTGGGGTATCGCTCAGTGGGCATGTGGGGGGGAAACAAAATCAATACGTGTCTTTATTTACTTCTGGATATGATTAAGAATCCTACTATATATAATCGGCTAAGCGGGTGTGTGTGTGTGTCTGACCGGAAATTCATAACTTTCACCCCTTTGGACCCAGAGCGCTCAAACTTCTAGGATATATAGGGGGCCGGAGGTGAACACTGATGACGGGTGGCGGGAAGTGATAACTACTGATAGGAGCTGATAACGGACGTCGAAATGTTGATGTCACCAATTTCGTTGCACCGTTCGCGTTGACAGTGGAGAGTTTGCACTCATGTATGATATGTGGGGTGAGGCGGGGACCAAGAAGTTGAGTGAACGAATGTGGTAGCAACTGATAAGAACTGATAAGGGGCGTCAAAGTGTGATACCACCAATTTTCGTATTCTGACTGTATCAAAATAGAACCCTTTAGTTCAAACACGAACGGAAAAAACTTCGCCATCCCTTTCTGAATTGATGCCAGTAGCTATTAGGTCCTAAACAAAAAAAAAAAAAAAAAAAATAAAAAAAAAAAAAAAAAAAAAAAAAAAAAATTCGAAATTACGGTTGCAGAATCGCCCAGAAAGCAAGTGCGCCCGGGTGTACGAATCCCGAAATGGGTGGAAGGTTGTTGCCATAAATTTCCAGGCATCAGCAAAGCCTCTCCATTCAATTCTGTTGTTGTGCAGCAAGTATGCTGGGCCCTGTACAAGCGGCAATCACCGACACCCCACAAACTTCGACCTTACTCGAGCGATGAGAAGATAACAATTGAGAACGCAAACGCTATGAACGAATATATGTGCGATTTTGGCCCACGAACCCTTGTCATGTTCTTCCTGTACATATAAATGCAAGTCGCTCCCTCAGAAACCTCGAAGGCACTATGTGCTGTGAGGGCGGGGGGGGGGGCGGAACGTTAATCTTCAAGACTCGTCGTCAGGATTACGTATAGGTCCATTGGTTTGGGGGTAGGAAAGGAGGGGTCAGAAGCCAGATGCGTAAGCAATTTTCGATTGCCAGGGTGACCTCTTCATGCTAGAATTATGACTAGACTTAGGAGTGTTTGCCCCAGGCAGGGTCAACCCTATCGTTGTTACTTTTCGAAAAATTTTTTACGACCCCCCTCCCCCAAGGTGGATTTGATACGACCCCCTTTTCGACACCTCGACCACCATATCGTCTCTATAGTACTTAATTCTGATACCACTCAACCCACCAAACTCCGCCCACTTTTTCCTCCAAAAATGCCGGCTGAAACGGCAAATTTTTATCTTGCGCGCCCTCCACTCGCCCAGCCTACTACCCACGAAATCTTAGTTTCACCTCAATCCCACACGTGATTTCGAGCGACTAAAGTGGGTACGACCCCCCCTCCTACAAACTCAACCAGGTACGACCCCCCCGTTGTTACTCGTAACAACGTAGGGTTGACCCTGCCCCCAGGTAAGATAGCGACCATTAAACTCCCACTGTTGAATACTGCCTGAACCACATTTCATCGCCTCGTCGAAACTGCAAGGTTGAGAATGAATGGTTTATTCTGAGAAGTGTGCGAGCTCATTCACGTTATTCACAATCACTCGTCTGCTGTCTTAAGGACAAAGAAGATGACCAAAAGAAAAAAGCAGATGTCCCCAATGTGGTAGCCAAGAGTGAGTTTCTTGTCGATGGATCACATTTATCTGTTGTCGCTATCGCGGGATACGAGTACCCTCGGACTAAGCTAAGGATTGAGCAGGACTCGGGGAATTGAAGAATTTGCTCAGCACCCATAGCAGTCCTCTCCCTCGCCTGAGGCTCAGTCTCGTTTTTTGGCAAAAAAGAATGCTTTACACGGTTCCAAATGCATTGTAACCACAATGTCCCCGCATCTTGCGATAGATCACGTTTATGTTTATTATCAGCATCCTCTCTATCACATGAATTTAGCACTCGATTCGAATTCAAACCAGGGTCGACGACAGATTCTGGAACGAAAAGTAGCATGCAGCGGCCTCAAACCGGGTATAACTTTTGGATTCCTCGGAAGTTTTCTAGAACTGTTGTATATGCATAGAAACGAGAGTGGGAGAGCACAATATTAACGTTGTTCTAATACACAAATCCATGAAAATGTGTTGAGAGGAGGAGTAGGGACCACTGCAATGTCTGCGCCACGTTTAGGGCTAGACCACAGCTTGAATATACGGGGAAACGATGGGGCCAAGACGTGGGTGTTTCAGCTGTTGGAGTCCAAGGAAAAGGGGAGCCGTTCTTCCACTCCTGCCAAGCTCTACAGCTCTACATTGGTCACACAAAAAATAGACTATGGGATGTCGTGCTTGTATTAGGTCGCTCAGTAAGACGGCGCAGGCGCAGGCGTATGGAATGACAATTTTCTTCCCTCGTGGCCTCCATTGCACTGAAAATTACAAGTGATTTCTCGAAACTGAAAAGACCTCTACCGTGCCAGGCTTATCCATTCAATCTTGCAACGTAAATTTCAGGTCTTGATAGCCTTAATAGAAGCCCAGAAAAAGCAAAGGGTGAGGCACCTTTATTTGAAGCATTTCCTTTTCGTGTTACACATTACTGTTCCATATCTAGTTCTATCTATTTCAGACTGCCACTTCGACGCAGCAACGGAGACCGGTTCGACAATGTCTATTTTTTTGATTTTTGGTGCTATACATATCCGAAGTCCTTCTAGAATGCAGAAGCTGTGTAACAAGCTAACGCTGAGATGTAATTCTTTGAAGCCAAAAGGTCGGGCATTAGGCAACCAAACATGCATTCATCACCTTGGTGTGCGTCGGCGTACGCACCCCACAGAGATGCCCACCACGCTTAGAACTTGAAACAGCGCAGGTCATAAGGTAGCCCGTTGGCTATACCGCCTGGCGTTACTATGGCGGTAGAGGTGTAGGGAAGCACTTCGCTGCGATACTAATTTCTCTTCCGGCTCCGTTTGCTGCCTCAGGTCCCTTTGTTAGGGCCTCATGCCCCTTCTCACGCCCAATTGTATCAATGAAAATCCGCAAGGCGGGGAGGAATAAAGGATAAAGCATTTGCCGTTGATCAATCCCTTTTTGGGATGCGGCACGCATTCTACTTCCATTTGTACATTCGTAGTGGCGTTTGAATGCGATGTGGCCTATACAATGACTTGCGGGGGCCAGCCGATGTACAAGTCAGTGTTTTCCTCCCAGACAAGTCTGGTACCAATTAACCGACCCCGGAGGGATGGAAGGCTTGGTTGGCCCGGGCGACTCACGACCCAGGATTTGATCCCAGGACGCTCGCGTGGTGAGCGCGCCACTTGTCACTACACCACTTCCGCCCTAGAGGAGGGGGGCTATTCAAAAAGCCACCACGCGCGAAGAACACCGCGGAACAACAAGGGCACTCTGGCAAGTTGCCTGGGCCTACGGTAGCGCCTAAAGCGGACTGCGACTCATGTGGCGGCACTTTCATCAAAGCCTCCTTGCGAATCGAAAGACATCAACATCAACACCTACCTTGGTGCAAACAGACATGGCAGCAATAACAGCTCAACAAGAATCTGCACTTATCAAAGCCAAAATTAAGGTCAGTAAATCACTGCGAAGAAAAACTCGTCAAGGCAAAGGGAATGCGGTGAGTATTCAGCGCAGTATAAGGCTAATTTCAGACCGGTATCATCCTTACCGTCAAGCAAATAATCCGTAAAACTCAAGTGCGGCTCACACAGATTGCCTCACATTTCACGCTAGTACGGCATTTCACCTGCGTGGCTGATGAAACTGTAGAACTGAGGGAACACTATCAGCAACTATTGGAGCAGAGACAATGAAAGAAAGTCAGAAATCTTCCGCTTCTCAGCGCTGAGAAATCCCCTTTCCTTACACTAAGGGGCTGATTTGTAGGATAGAGTTCTGGGTCCAGGACAATTCTCAGCAGAGTGCAACTCTAGGTCACTATATCTTTCGAAATAAGGCAAGACGGGTAACTTTGCGTGTTAAAAGCGCTTCCTAGTATTTACTAGCCGGGAGGGTGAAAGTGAAGCAGAAAGTGAGAGGAATCTCTTCCCTGGGTCGCCAAATGCCTTAGCCCTCAAAAAGGATCGGATGTGGGAACGATGGGCCGGGCAGGGCGTGTCAACCGAAGACAAAGGCACGCGAGCGATGACGTCGCTTCAGATAGCATGCGGATGTCGCAGGTTAGGTGGAAAGGTTGCAGCGAGGATCGGGATGTTGCAAGGCCACGTAAGGAATCAGAGCCCTACTGCCCACAAGTTTTGCGGCGAAGCTGGAGGTATCCTCGGTACGGTAGAAGACCTTACCCATTTTACGGTACTTTCCCACATGTGGATATCTACTGCCAGCAGAGTGTAAAGATGTCCTTCGCCGTTCAGCATTCCGAACATCAATTTCCGCTCGAATTTAGACATTAGTTTGGCTTCCCATCAAGGCCAATAAATAGAATAACCATACCCTTATTTGCATATTTCTTTTGCAACGTTACCATAAGGGGCGCGTTAGGAACTTTGCGGTGAACCCGCAATGAAAAATGCAATCGCCACCTTAGGACAATGGTGTGCAATCGCCATTCTCTGGTTTCACGGCCACTATTTTTAGGTAACGGGGGGCGGTAACAATGGTACCGGACTGATTTTAGCTTATAGTGTTCAGCACTGCTTTGTGGAATGAAAAACATTTGAATAGGATAATTACAGAAGAAGAACGATGAGCCCTCTGATGCGATAACACAAGACGTTATAGATGAAAGTTCACGTAAACGATACAAAAAGGCCTCACCGGAGAAAATAAGAGGGGGGGGGGGGGGGGGGGGGGGGGGGGGGGACAGCAAATGAAGGAAAATTACATCACCAGAAGGAACAGCAGCCGATTCAAAGAGTCTAGACAAGGAGCATAAGTCGTCTGGAGAAGCCGATAAAGGACAAGTTCCGATCCAAAATGAATAAGTCGACGAAAAAACAAATGTTCTTTGGGGGTAAACCAGCGGATGCGCGGACAACGGGCTACGATTACCAGTTTCAGTAGTTCCGTTCTTATAGATAGTTATCATGATTATTCGAATAAGTCGAAATGTGAAAACATGGGCTACCCGACGGGAGGTCTGTAGTGCTACGAGAAGGCAGGGACGCAGACGGGCCAACGGACGAGTTGCAGAAGTACTGTAGCGCAATTCTGCGACGTCAAGTCTGAATCGCAGGCATTTATGTAGTAGTAAACACTTTCACAATACGCGCTGCGACTCGTCCGCCAACCCATCTGTGTCTCTGCCCTCTCGCCGCTAAATGGCCCTTCTGTTGAGTACACGAAGAACAGAAGGACTGGTGCGGCTCGCAAAAACCAGGTCATTGCCCGCGCAGGGTGTCCCCCAAGACTCCCGTCGCGCGGCGAAGGAAGAGACGCAGGTGCGGCAAGTCGCAGCGCGCGCTGTCCAATATAAGACGTAGATTGCTACACTCTCCCCCAGGGTCAACCCTATCGTTGTTACTCTTCGGAAATTTTTTACGACCCCCCCCCTTCAGGGGTGGTTTGATACGACCCCCCCCCCTTTGTATGTAACACTTGTGTAGAGACAGTGTTTACCATCAATATTTATTTCTACGTAAGTCATTAAAGATGAAACTTTAGCAAAATCCACGACAGAAATTCATCGCTGCTTGCAAACACGAAAAAATGAGATGCATTCAAAGATATCCGTGTACTCCAAAGGGTTACCAAACTAGGAGATGAAATAAACTGAACCAGTGACCGTAATATTGACAACATTACCTGATAAAAACTTATAAGAAGTCAGAAAAAATTATCGCTCCAATTGAAATACTGAAATCCTTCACGTTCTTCAATTGCAACACAATTTTTACACCCCTCTTTCTAAGGCTATAACTTCCTTCATATTCGAGCTTCTGCGCCGAAGTGATTTGATTTGGAAAATTCAAATTATTCTCTCTCCAACCATGGGTAAAAATTCTTCGAAAGTTAATTTATAAAAATTTAGTACGTTGTTACTTTTTTCTGTGCAAAGCGACTTTTTGACCTTCAAATGATCATAACTTCTTTCAAAGTCACTCATTTGGGAAGCTGAACACGTATAATAAACTACAGGATTCAAGCTTTCTAAGGAGCACCCAAGCGTTCCTGAAAGATCAGTAGTTCAAAAATTAGTCCCGTTGTTACTTTTTTGGGGGTTTGCGTTACTATTTTTTTGGAACCGCGACTTTTTGACCTTCAAACGATCATAACTTCCTTCAAAGTCATTCATTTGGGAAGCTGAACACGGTGTAATAAACCACAGGTTTCAAGCTTTCTAACGAGCACCCAAGCGTTTCTGAAAGATCAGCAGTTCAAAAATTAGCCCGTTGTTACTTTTTATTTTGAGGGGTATTCTTCAAGCCATTTTCTCGAAAACGCGAGTTTTCTTAGGTTTCACTGCCCGTAACTTCTTGGAAGACCAATTGTCATGTTTAATTAGGATGTGCTAGAAAGCTTCGAGCATGCGCTTGCACTACATCCCTTGCCTTGGTGCGCGCCACGCCTCGGGCGCCCTTCTAATTCGCTGATTCATTTGAAAGCTCATTTAGAGGGAATCGTGGTTTATAGATGCTAGTATCAGTCATCTTACGAAAACGTAACGTGCTGGCTATTATCCGATATTACCAAGAATCCCACTGTCGGCCACCGAGAGGGTACGACCCCCCTCCCTCCAAGCTCAACTGAGTACGACCCCCCCCCGTTGTTACTCGTAACAACGTAGGGTTGACCCTGCTTCGACTGCTTACTCGTTTTCTGCGCCGCGAGCGATGAGGCCTAGTGAGAGACAAGACACCCTGGCGCTCACCATCCTAGTTCGGCACAGCTAGGCCGTCAGGAACTTCTTCAACATACATGCCTACCTGAGCCCATGCCAAGGTAAAGCAAACCTATAACAAGACGAACTGTTAATGACCTAAAGCTACATCCACAGAAAATTGTATGCAGGGTTGATCTTGATATGAGTATAGGAACTTAAACTATGCTGAGTATTGCTAAATTTATGCTAAGTTATACTGAAAGAGCAAGCTGACAGTCTCATGATCACTGTTGTTAATAGTAAGTTTACCAAAAGATTTTCAGACCATGGCGACAATCAGGAAAGAGTTCATACAGAATAAAAACTACAGACCGTCTGAGTATACATTTGATTATTTCAAGCGAAATGTTCCCAAAAACAGGTGAACCTTGCCATTTTTCTTTTGATTGCACAAACTGAGCAAGATGTGTGTAGTGGATTGCAGATATAAAAAGTAGATGGTATGAGATCCGCCACTGAAAAGCATCGGAAAGCGAATGAAATTTCCATACCTTCATAATTGATTCAAAAGGCCTCATTGGATGGGATCACATCATTTGGCTCGTCCGAAGTGCGCAAGGGCGTTGGGAGGTGTTGGAAGCGTTTTGACTTTTGAAACCCTTAAAGGCATGCCCCAGGATCACATTGGTGTGGCTCTTGTACACGAATGCGAATGTATTGGTGGGAAGTGGGCCGGCAGTAAAGAAAAAAGGAAAAGAATCCGTCAAAAACGCTTAGGTTAAGGGCTCACTCACCTTCCTAATCGGCTGTGCTAAGGGAATGAGAGACTAAGCGCGGAAGAGAGTATGGAGGCGAGAGAGCGCTACAGATGAGAGATCGCCAGACAACAGCCTGATAAGAAAAAAAAATCTGCAGCTTCAGGCAGCTTACTTTGCAAGGCCCAAGCGCTCTTGTCGGTTGGTTTCTCGTGCATGGGAACGCCACATTTGTGATTGCCCTCTAGGAGTCTATACTACAGACCGAATAAAGGCGTTCAACATGACCTGCTGCCTGGGTTGTGCGTTTAAGAATATCCTAGCTGGTTGTGGTCCACCAGTGACGTCGTCAGAACCGCTCCGCCCTCCTCATTCGTGTTCTTAGGAGCAACAACTTTGGATCAAATTGGTGGGGTAATAGCGTAACAGCTGTCGATAATAGAGTTGAAGATGCCGAGTCCACCAAAAATGGCAAAAGAGCGAGAGCAAATCAGGCCGATCCGGTGAAACCATTAACGAGTATTCCTTCTTTTTCTTCTTAAAATTCTTAGAATTAGAAAGGGGCGGTGCCGGACGAGTTTCCGGACTTTCTTGCTCTACGGCTCCGCTAACTTGGGCGTCTTTGAATAAGCCGTTAGGCTGCACGCAGCTGATCACTCGATCTTCACGGATAGCAGCTGCGAGTGCTGACAAAAAGGCGGTCGCGCCTGGATAGCGCCAGTCAATTTCTTAGGTAGCGTGTTACCAAGGCCAGTTTTTCTTCAGCGACACTTCATATGCTCTTGATTTGGACTCACGCATCTCTTCACCATTAGTAACAATAGCGTGAATCTATTTGGGTCGTTGCTTCAAGCTGCGGAAAAGATGCACGTTCTACGGCTAACAAAAGCGCGTGTACGGCGAGAGACTGTAACGATCGGAGACATAGAATAAACAACATAATCATATTGTCACAGGCGGGGAAGAGTTCCCAGAAGTGACGGAGGTGACAGCGTTTATTTGAATTTTATTCCAGTCCAAGAAATGATGTTGCATTCTGTTTGGTAACTATCCCTATGATCTACAATTGGTTGGTGCCACGTGTGGTCTTCCCGCATTGCCTTTTCCAATGAACACTTTATGTTAGTTACCGTAAGTTTTATGCCCAAGCTTACACGTAATTTTTTGTGCCCACCGCTTTAGCACGCGGCAGACACAATTCACCTTAACTAGGGAACTGGTTCATCAGCGGCGAACTATGCAGTGTAACTCAAACCCTACGTTCTAAAGGGAGAAAATAATAACTTCGTATAGCATACATTATACGAAGTTATACGAGTACGAAGACGTGATATGCGTGGACAATACCCGTGTCAATACTGAAGGAAAGAGGACCGGATGATGATTATATTCATGCCAGCTGGATGGATACGCCGGATGGACAAAGATACATTTGTACTCAGGTTCGCCACGCACCAGTTCTTAAGGGTCGTGACAAAATGTGAAAAGAGGCCAGAAGGGTCTAGCCTTGGAAAGTTATCGACTAAGATGGAAGTCTGTACCAATGACTTCCGTCTGCCTATCAGGGTCAGCTGTTCGTGCCGACTCAACGGGGGGGGGTACGGGGTTGCGGGTAGCGTCAATGTTAGCGTAGGGAATGCGAGGGATTTTTCAATTAGAAGGCGAGAGCGTATTATGGTTGATTGGCTGATGAGAATTTTCGAGTGAGAAACCCCCCCCCCTAAACGTCCCCCCCCTCGACGGAATTTTGGAAGGAAGAAGTAGGCGAGGAGTTGGCTGTCTCAGAATCAGAATACTATACTATATCATCGCCCTCATGATGGCGATGGCAAGAGGGTGGTGGAGGATGGTCGTGAAGGGTTAACCCTGAGGGGGGGGGGTCGTATCGAGGCCCTCTAGAAGGGGGAGGGGGTCGTAAAATTTTCGAAATTGGTCCAACGTGACGGTTGACCCTGCTTCCTACCTAGCTCCAAAGAAGTGGCGGTTTTACTTCATTGGAAGGAGCTGGAAGGGCTGTTTCTTAGGAAGATCCATACTCACCCGCCTGAAGGCGAACACCTCATTCGTGAGTAAGTCTGAAATTTTTCAGGGACCATTGCAGGAGACTCTCGAAGACTTTTGGCACATGGTTTATACAGAAAAATGTAATGTAGTTGTAATGTTATGCTGCTTACGGGAAGGTGAGTTGGGAAGGCCTTCCTAATGGTCCACCTTGGAGTAAAAGCAGGCGATAATGGAAACTTGGATGCCGAACTGACTGGAAATGAGAAAAAAGCAAAGCAAACCGCCCCTCCCCCTTGAATATGAGGAAGGGGCAAGACCGGGAGAGTTTTCTCTCCTGCTCCACGGCTCCACTAACCCGCGGTCGAAGGACTAACTTGAAGTCGGCCCTTCTACCGCCTCTACGGTTTGGTACTCCTGCCTGCGCTTTCACACTAAATAGCGGCTTATGACTACCATAATCTCACACATTCAAACTTTTGCCACACTGTAATTGGCTCACCCACCTCGGAGTCCCTCCCCCTTACAAGGCTTAGTCCTAGGCTCTCACCTTCCTCCTTGGGATTTGGAGCCGAGCCAGGCGCCGTTCTCTAATCGTCTGTGCTCTCCGCCATTCGTGGCAGGACCATAGAAGAAAGTTCGAGTAACCCGTGAACCCTAACCCACGCGTGATTAAATTAGCCGTTACGCATTGGCATCGCGATCAGGAGGCGGGCAGACCAAAATGAGCACGAATCCAACCACTCACGGCTACATTCCTAATTCAGTTTTTGATTCAGCTGCACTTTATGTGTTCTCGGGCTCACACATCTTTTCACTTCATTAGCAGCAAAAATATAGACCAATCTGGGGTGGTTACTTTGAAGGGAAGCCGCGGGATAAGACCACTGGAGTAACCCTTTGTGGGTAGAATGGAGCTCTTTGTGAAGTATACCGATTCGCCGTCTACATGAACGGAAAGTACGCGACAAGGACTCTAAGGTCTTACCCTATCGCCTGCCGTGCAACAGTTGTGTTTGTGCACCCTCTCATCCTACGGACTCCTCCGCGTATTCTCTCTTCTCTGCGCGCTATGTATCTCATTCGCACCACGGCCGGGTCTTATAGAAAGTTCGAGCGCGTAATTTTAGTGTTTTCGATGACTTCTTGAGCTTTCTTCCTCACTTTCTGTCCACTCCACACCTTTACCTCCCCTATTGAGCGCTCTTACACACCACCTATGTATATCTGGGGCCCGCCTTCGAGTAATTACGCAACCCATAGAAGCACTCTTCCCTTAAGTCTTGACTTCGAACCAAAATAAAGCGTGTTTGTTAACGTACACATCATTAAATCCAGGAACAAAGCTCCACTGAGAAGAAATTCTATGAACAAAATAGTAGGCACAGTTAGTAGGCAACTCGCAAAACCATTAAGAACACTTGAAAGAATCATTATTGTATGCGCGCAAAAACACGCGAATCCTCGGAAATAAAGGCGAAAAATTAGCCGGAAATTCATGGAATTATATACCCCAAGCCGAAAGACGAGTGTGATAATGGGAAATGTCAAAGTGACCTCAAAGAGTTAATCTCCCCCCCACACTCCTACAGTGAACACAGTTTCTCCTAATGTTCCCTAAGCCTGACTCGTGGCTTTAAGCCTACTCGTAAAGCTCTAGTGATTTCTCCACGTAAATCTGTCATCGTAGCTGTTCTATTTTGAGCCGTTGACTTCAAATCAATAATTCCAGATCGATTACGCGGGGTAAAAACGGTCGATAATGAAGTTGCAGGTGTAGTTGACTGATAATGAACACCAAAAACGCCGAAGGCTTTGAGCAGGGACTCCCCCTCTGCCCCTTAGCAGTGAAGAACGAGTTGTCTGAACTTGCGCGCAGTAAATGCACCCTAATTAGGTATTGATGTGTCATTCTTTCGTCATGTCATGATTATGGCGATGCCCTCTACTATATGAAACTCCTTTTTGTTGCATACGCGTAACCTCCCCCCCCTGTTGGTGTCACAGGTGGAAGGGACCACAGCGGGGACGTAAAGCCTACGCAGGGAAGGAAGGTCCCAGGTCAAGGGACCAATCTGGGAGCATTTGAAACGAGTAATTTCGAGGAAGCAAGAAATTACACGGCGGAAGTGGTGTAGCGGCAAGTGGCGTTGCTAACCACGCGAGCGGTCCGGGGATCAATCCTGGGTCGTGAGTCGCCCGGGCCAACCAAGCCTTCCATCCCTCCGGGGTCGGTTAATTGGTACCAGACTTGTCTGGGAGGATAAAAACACTGACTTGTACATCGGCTGGCCCCCGCAAGTCATTGTATAGGCCACATCGCATTCAAATCGCCGATTCTGAATGGAAGTAGAATGTGTGGCGTATCCCAAAACGGGATTGTTCAAGGCTGGATGCTTTGGTCATTATTTGAAAAAGTACAGTGCGCACCCTTTGATCTCGTTTGATTTGAAACCAGCTGTTTTTTCTTTGCTTTCAGGGAATGTTGTGAAGTCCATCACTTGTCGTACAGTGAATGGCCAGACCATACCGCACCTCTTGATCCGACTGCCACTGTCAAATTACTCAAGCTCACCCGACGTCTCACCAATAACAATCCAGTTGTCGTCCATTGCTCAGGAGGAATTGGACGAGCCGTCTGCTTTATAGGTAGGTCGCATAAAAATATCGAGCATTCAATGTCGAGTGAATCTGTTGCAATGCGCCAAAGCTTCCGCAGACAATCGGTGAGGAAACTAGGAATCGACTGTGTGTTATCTTCGAACTGTAGTCTCGATTTTAGCCACAAATTACGTGGTCAAATGGTGTACCGAGAACCTTTCACCAATTAACGCTCACCGGTTTCGTTTTTGTTTTTCTCTACG
>MU870894.1:0-17530 GCA_036418205.1 Ostertagia ostertagi | reverse complement strand
ATCCTGGTTTGTTTTTTAAGAGTTTCATTTGCTTCATTGATTTTCTTGGCGTTTCACCGATCAAAAATTGCTCCAGGGGATGTTAATTCGATATACAAACAGTGGAAGAAAATCAGAGACAGATATGTCCGAGAAAAGAGGAGGCTACGTATGCAAAGGGACAACGGTGTACATGATGACAGTACATGGGATCTATATCCTGCCATGGCATGGATTGACCCTTACCTGGATGAAAGGGCTCAGTACGTACACAGTATGCTCATTGCTCTACCATTTTAGTTATTTCTTGATGCTTTAGGCTATTGAGACATGTGAAAAGGAAGCATGATGACGAGATGTCAGACTATGGCGAGCTGGATGATATGGTCAGGTCGGGGTATGTTTCATAGGGCAGAGACACCACACGCGCATAATTTCGGATGATGATGACGAAATTGACTATGATTTACATCATCTTCTCCACGTATCATCCATGTTCAAATGGTTGCAATTTTCAGGTCCGGTCTAGGATATATGGTCTCGGATAAAGGAAGAACTGAAGGTTTTCTTTCAAAATCACTGTTTCTTACATAATTCGCCTATATTGCAAAAGCTTATTTTCTACATAGTATATTGCCAATAAGCGTCTGTTTGAATGGCCTTCTGAAGAAATTTTGGTGTAGTGCATGAATTGAAAAGGATAACAAAGTGGGTTGAAAAATTGCTATTCACGCTAACGTGAGCTCTAGGGTAGATTTTTGTAAAAATTAGTAATTAATCAAACTGCATACAACTGTAAGCGGCCCCTCTGAAAACTACCTAATAGTACATTAAACTTAATGTGCTGGCCGCATTAAGGCCGTCCTGTGAATTGTACAGAATCCTTTTGTGCTCATTATGGACGTCAGACTTGTTTTTTTTTGTACCCCACATATCACTACGGTAATTAAGGTGGTGCTGATGTACTTTTGGATGGCGATAGTGCTTTTGCTGCTTCAGCAGTTTCAGACCTACGCACTCTACCAGAGCATGCGAGAGCTCTTGCTAAGGTAAATCACATCGCATTGACTAGTTTAAATTGTTTTTCGAAGCAGTACATTTAAGGCACAAATAGAAGCGATTTTCGACTCGGGAAGAATGAACGTGCACGCCGAGTTCTAACCCAGTTTGATTCACCTACCGCCGGAATTCCGATATTTGGGTTTTGTTTGTTTTAGCTTGTCCTATCGGATGATGTTTGACATAGTCGCATGTTTCTTTGACAATGTGCCTTCGTAATTTAGCGCCATATTGGCTCTACTTGAGAAGGCCATGTTACAAAGTGTATATTTTGAGATTGATCTCCGCGATAAATGTGTATGAATGCTACCATCTCTACGATCCTAGCGTGAATTTGGTTATATGGAGAAGTTAAACCCTTGGGAGTTCACTGTCACATGATGAACTTCTTTTCACCATGGTAATATTAACCGAAAGAAAGTAAGGCGCGGATTCGCTTCTTTCATAGATTGGATTGTTACCCTAACTGACATGACGAGGCATAGCTCAGATTCGATAGTGGGCCAGTTGCAGAAGTGCTGTGTGATCAATGTTCACACTAGAATTCCTCCATTCCTATTTTATTTCTTATATTTTTTATTTACATGTTTATTCTTTCCTTGCACGTATTATGGCCGGAATTTTTTGCGCTCAGTCTTGTCAAATCGATAGGGAGGTTTTTTTGTAGGCTCGCACTGAATGTGTTCACAGGTATGAAGCTGAGCTAAAGTTAAGTGCTATATGATAAAAGAAAGGTCAGACTTCGCGTAACCTGCAGTGGTGCTCAAAAGTATTCTGCCAGATGCTTTTTCGGCCGTAACTGTTCTTTTACTGGATCAATTTAGTCCAAATTTTGATATATTGTGAAGGCAAGCCTTCGTTCACAACTATCAGAGTTCGGATTAAAAAAGGTGGACGGATGAGGGAATGGAAAAGTGTAGTTTCACTGGAAACGGTCCGAGTATGACAAATTCAAAGTAAATTACGCATTATTGTAGAAGTAATTTTAGTGCAAATCAACCACAAAAAAGTAACTGAAATACTACAGTGCGTTTCAAAAGTATGTGCACAGCCTCAAAATTCGCGTTTGAAAGGGAACCATGAGGTTTCGTGCTATGAAATCCTTCTCAATCGATTTCTCGTAGTCGATAACCTATCAATGGAAGCAAAGCAGATAATATCGCCTCACTTTCGAAAAAAATTTTGGATGAAATTTTTTTCTTTGTTTCAAAAGTATGTGCACACTTAACAAAAGACAAAAACATAGCTGAGATTAGAAATCAGTGGGGCCTCCAGAGTTTCTAATTAGCTCAAACATCCTGTCCGGCATAATCTGAACCACGTTTGGCATAGCTGTTTCGTCCGACTGCGCCACCCCAACCCCTACGACCTCGCTCCGCAGCGCGGCAGCCACCTGACTGCCAAACACCTTAACCCACGGTAGCAGCCTGATGCTTGGTGTGTCCCTCTGCGCTATTAGGAGCCCTGATCAAGAGCGTTAACTTATAGCCAACAAGGAGTATAGGATAACCGCGCGGATGCACCTGAAAGGTCGCTGTCGGCCCATATAGCCTCTACCGCCGCCTTCAGTTCATCCGCGGTATTATACTGCCGGTTGCTAAAGTTAACGCCTTGATCAAGGGCTCCCTATAGGGTTGCAGTAAGAGGACACACAAGCCAATCTATTGCGCTTCAGCACCATTTGGTTAAGGCCATTCTTTGGTAGATTGCGAAGCATCGAAAGACACGTGGTCCTGTTGCTAAAAATGCAATTTTCGCTTTGCTTCGCTAAGGAAGGGCAACAGGTGACATTGGAGCACTGCTTGGTATTCTTCACAATTTATACGCAATAATGGAACGGAACTCTGATTTTCTCTGATTTGCGAAAACTCCAGCGACGCCATCACGGCTCTTACGAATTCTTCTTCGAACAGTAACGACTCTCCGGCCAAGCACTCTCCAGAGATATAAAACCCGGCCCGTCAAGATCAAACTCTTTCCATGAGCTAAGATTACCTGAGGAGAGAAAGTTCATTAAAAGTTGCTTGTTTTGAAAATAGGAAATTCTCGAAAAAGCGTGTCTTCTCCCGGTGTCCTATCCTATGTTGCCGTGTCTGTACGAGCAGACTCCAATGTGGCTAACTTGTGCTGGGCCTTGAAGTGAGTAGCCTTCCTCAGCGTCTGTCGAGTGGTGTATTCATTTGAGCGGATGAGGGACTTAGTGGTTATTTTTGATTTGTTTTCGAGCTGGAATAAATAAAAAACCAAAAAAGGCGAATAAAAATCTGAGCTCGGACTGTCAATGAAGAATCCGACAGGATGTGGGCTACTCTTTTGTTGTTCTGAGCAGTCAAGGATCGTGGATGGAGCGGAGTGTGTGCTGAGTATAATTATCAGGGTGCCAGATAAATCTTCGAATGCATTAAGGAGAACGACCAAGTTATCGTGCGATTTCTAGATTGGAACGTTCATTATCATGCAGAACCTTGATCTGAGCTTGCTCATCTTCAGGAAGAAGTATGGCGCGAATTGACATGATGACGAAATAAAAACAGCAAAGTCGGATTGAAATCGGTGGAAAATTCGGCGCCAAAATCTGATCTTCTTCAAGTGTGCACATACTTTTGAAACAAAGAAAAAAATTTCATCCAAAAAATTTTTCCGAAAGTGAGGCGATATTATCTGCTTTGCTTCCATTGATAGGTTATCGACTACGAGAAATCGATTGAGAGGATTTCATAGCACGAAACCTCATGGTTCCCTTTCAAACGTGAATTTTGAGGGTGTGCACATACTTTTGAAACGCACTGTAGTATCGTATAACATCGTATAAAGTTTGTCGCTAACTCTTACTAGAGTCTCGAACGTCTCTAAACAGGGTTAGCGATGGATATTTAATGAGTTCACGTTATCTATAGGGACAATTCCCTCGATTGTTGACCTGTTTCGTGCCCTCTGACTGTTTTTTTTGAGCCAAAGGTTTCCTACCTCCTTGCCCAAGTGTTGTTGAGATGCCAGGCTCTCTGACGTCTGAACTTCTCTATGATCAAAAGGTATGCCTGCCTGGTCAATAAGAATAATGTCTACTAGTCGTGAAGTTAGTGGATGGCAATACTTTTGGCCCATTTTCGATAGAAAACAAACTCATCATCGCACGATTGACATACGTGTGGATACGCGGCGCGTTGTTGAATCTATATGTGGATCGGTCCGCATTCGCCATGTTTTGAATTCTAAGTAATGTGCTAACATCTTTTGGCGACGTAGACCCCGTAAACCGAGCCCGCAAGCCACATCAACCGAGAACCGGCGCTTTGTCTCAAGCTGGAATGAAGCTTATACTTTGACATGGCTATGTCAGAGTCGAGCCGTCCTGGATTTTTCGCGATTTGCGCGAATCGCGACGGGTCACGGAAATCACAAGTGCCCCATCCATACTGCAAGGTGTTCTCCAATCCCGCCGTCACTTCTGCTTCATGGTTATGGTTTAATGAAGACTGCTCATGATTCCCACTTGTTTCATATTCAGTGTTTCAATGTTCAAATGGGGCACTTGCAATTTTTGATCCGCGCGAAGCCTGCGACGCATGAGGAATCCGGAAGCTCCTCCAATCTTCGCTCCCCCCCCCCCCTACTTTTTCACGTTTTTGGGGGCGCCGGCGGCGAGCACGGCCGAGCCGGTAGCGCCCGCGAAGTGTGCGGGAAATTTGAAAATGTTCCAGCACAGCTCGCGGGCGCCTTGTGTGTGTTGTGCCTTGTGTACTCCTGTGATCCATCGCAGGTTTCGCGCAAATCGCGAAAATCAGCGAAACCTGCGACGATCGCGGACTCTGACATCAGCCTATCAAAACGTTTGCTGTCAGGATGCCACACATGCGTTCTTGCGGTCGCCGTCAAATGTCCTGAATTCACTCAAGTTGCTCCAGATGACCTTAGAGCCTTGCGGGGATATCCAGTTCAGGCGCGCGTGAACTCATCCAATCCCTCCATCACTTTAATCGGACATCTTCATAAGATTCGCGATTTGGTGAAGGCTACGCTTACAGTTATTCTTGAAGGTGTTGTGTATCTACATGTATGGCACCTGCTCCATACTGATCTCGTATTTAGCAGTAGAAGGACCAAAAACATCATGCCTTAACTGTGGAGTCGCTTCGGCAGCATGGCATGCTTTCGACGAATGGACTAATACGGACGCATGTCTTGAACATCATAGGGAGACTATTGGAAAGGGTTAGGAAACCCTTGGCATAGAAAGAGATCCAAGAATATGAAGGGGAAACTCGTCAAATTGAAAGGAAAATAGAGGAAGTCGTACCAGAGATAGTGACTTCTTTAACTGATAAGAAACTTAAGTCCTCTTAAAATTTTAACGACTCTGGAAGGTTATTGACTAACAATCACGTCTGCTCGATGTGAGCCATCATGCGGTTTATTGTTTTGTTGAATTGCAAGTTTTCTGCAGCGACTTGAAATTTGCTTGAAATTTGGTCGCACTCGAAAATTTCCAGTAAAAAAAATTTTCGTTCTTCACTCCTACCATTTAGCACAAATATAATGCCCTTGTGAGAGAGGCATGTATTCAAAACATACCAAAATTTGAACTAATTTGATCCAACAGAAAATGTTACGGCCGCAAAAGCATTTGGCCGAATACTTTTGAGTGCCACTGCATGTTGATCCATACCATCCCAACTCATCCTCCTGCTCACACCCTACATGAGAATGTGCATAATCCAGTTTCATATATCCATGAATCGGTTATCTGCTCTTTCCTTTCTAGAGAATTAGAAGGATAGAGGGAGAGTACAGATTACCCTGTAATCAATCAAACTGATGCATACATGCAAAATATGCTGATACTGCGCGCTAAACTATGTCGACAGCTATCGTAATATTTAACAAAATTCACGACTCGTAGGCATAATGACCATTCAAACATTACTAGCAATATTTAATGAAAACTGTTTCAAGAGAACTATCGCAGTCACTATTTATTAATGCTATCAAATGTAACAGAACAAAAAACAACTTCAATTGATAACAGCTTGATGGAACAGCCAGTACTGTAGACAAAGAAAAGCCTTGAAAGGTTCTAGAATCCTCTGTGCGGCATCCTGAGCTATTCCTTGAAAAAAATGAAAAGGTCCACAAACGAGTCGAGACTTAATGACGCTAGCTAGCGAGTCACCTTGACTAAGGTTTTGACTATTTCTTCGAAGAGAAAAAAGCAGCTGCTGTGAAATGTCAATATCTCTTATGAACATTGATTTACAACGTGATTTTCCCAGTATTTGAAAATTATAAATTGACATCGTGCCTTTGGCAAACCTGAGGTTAACATGAAACTTAGTGGCTTACAGAACGATCAGGTTTTTCTGCGCTTTCAGCTTGGTCAAACTTCCGTTTACGGTATTCGTCCTGCCTTTTATCCACATATCGTTGAGTGTGGAAAAACCAATACAACAGGTCATCGAACTCTCCTGTAACAAGAAAGATACTAAGAAGTGAATTAATTCCATGATCAGAGGAACGCGGAAAGTGAGCGTGTATACTGGAACAGCTCGTATTCAAAACTAATACAACTTATATGAATTTTTTCTAGTTCCTACCTCCATACGGCCGTCCAGTAGCGTGCTCGTGATACTCTCGTTGAGCATAATAAATAGCTTCGATTGTTGCCAAACCATAATCACCGACGTTATGCTGAGGTCTCCAGAAAGCGGTGCGGTAGTTAGTCAATGAGACGCATGGAAGATCTAAACACGGATCATGGGTATCACGAAACCCTTATCATTATGATCTGAGTCAGTAGACGACTGGCCCTGAATTTGGGGGATCTTCTGCATCATGTTCACCTGGAACCATGTACAATCCAGAACGACAAATCGTTTTATTGGACCCTTTGTCCGAACAAATTCCTGTATAGAGACTGCTGACGGTGAAGGAAACACCAGCACCTAAAGAGTAAGAACTTGCTGCTTTAGTATTCGTATGTATGTGCTCCATAATGCTTACATTGCTTCCTTGCTCATTTATAGCTTCCTCCGCAGCGTAATCATATACGTTTGGAACATCGAAAATCTAAAAAGACATTTATACTGAGGAGAGAAGTAAGGAATACCAGATCTCTTTGACAGCCTACCCGCGTTTGTTCAGGAGCTACAATTTTGCAGTGGACAGCCGTGCTTTTGCTATTCTTTTCCATCGGGTGCTTCACTATATCTACATCGCAGGGTAACTGCAATGATTCATCATCCAGTAATATCAATTCCACTGCACATATGACTGCTGCTACAACTTCAATCTCTGACAAGGGGGTCTTTCAGGGCAAGCCACGCTTTTTGGAAACGGTTTCTTGCATATTGTAGGGACGCATGTATGGACCACAAAACCATGTTTCGTTTTCGCTGAACGGTTTTAAAGTGTGAACTATACACCGATGGTTCAATCCCCGCGGCGACTAAATTTTGCATCAAGGTTGCGTTACTGGTCGGCATTCTCAATATGGTCCTCGATGATATGACCATCGTATCCTGACATTCAGACACGAGTTTGGCAACAACGGCGTGGCGCCAACCGATGCAAAAGATCTAGTTGCCAACGGGGGCTGAACCATTTAACATTTCTTATAGTTCTTTTTTGGTAGTGCTAGAACGTTTCAGCGAAAATGAAACTTGGTTTTGTGTTCCCTAAATTCCCCTACAATATGCAAAACACCGTTCTGAACAAAAGCGTGGCTTTTCCTGAAAGACCTGCCTTATGAGGAGCTGCTGTTACCTTCGACCCTGAGAAGAATAAATCAGAATGACCCAGAAAGGGCTATTGGTTGGGGGCCAGGTCATCACTTTCTCCCGTTCGGGTTCCACAATCGAGTGGGAGTACGATACTGTCACCACGGCAACTGTGCGGCCACTTGTCGATCTCGAACGATTTCCACTTCCAGGAAGGGAACCGGCAGATCGTAGGCAAATAGTGACCCGACCCCCTTGACAAAAGGAATTTCTTTTCTCAATCAATTCTATTTTTACATTTTGTGGCAGAATCTGACGACAATTTGTACATATATGGCGTACAAATGCAATTACAAGACTACGAAAGACGAGTGATGCTTTTCTCAGCATTATATTCCAATTCAGGCAACACTTATCTACCACTCTCGGCGCTCAGTTCTTGGAGAGGGGTGAGCGGGAGTTCGACGGACCTTCAACCTCCGTCCTTTAAGCTGCCTCACTCGACGCTTTCGTCTGCGCTCTCTCACCTTATCAGCGGCTCATGACCACTGTGATCTCACACATTCAAACTTTTGCCACAATGCAATTGGCTCACCCACCTCGAATTCCCTCCCCCTTACAAGGCTTAGTCCTAGGGCTCTCACCTCCCTTCCTTGGGATTTGGAGCCGAGCCCGACGCCGCGGAGGGACATTTAAGTAAGTGAGCCAAATACAGTACTTGGGACTAACGATAAGCCTCAGGGAGAATAATGGATTCCGGAGGAGAAGGTGAACCATTTTTTTCCTCTGTGCAGGTTTTTCCCTCTTCCTACGCTGGTCCTAATGTTGCGTACATAGCTCCGTTGAGAGGTTACCCACGAGCTCATGATCGCCCCCCCTTTATGAAACAAGATGCTTAAAAATCTTGATTAAAAAAACGACTTCAATAAAAAAGGACGTGATAATTGAGGAAAATAATTTCGCAAAGAATCACATACCTCAACCTGTGGGGAATACACGCCAGGCAAAAGAACACGGCAATCATAGCAAAAATACATCCGCCGCTTACCGCAGCCAAGGCATTTTGTTTTGGCCAGCCCTTCGATGGGAGAATATGACGATAGTTTGCACAGTCTCGTGATATTACGGACATGGAACGGCACAAACCGATTCTGGAACATTTGTCAATCACCATTAAAGCGACGACTGAGCATGTGCATGAAAATACGGAAGATTCTGACCCAGTAGTTCCAAAATTGTTGAGAGTATCTCGTAGCACACTTCCCTCGCTCCAACGTTACTTTATGCTCCCCTTCACTACTGCGCCTCCTTTAATAGAAACTAGCGGTGCGGCTCAGAAAGGCATCCCTCCGCTTGAACCTTTTCGTTTGAATAACAGTTTGTCGACTCCACTGATCAAGAGAGTAACCCCAATACTTGGGGACCAGGGCATCATTCAATTACGAAAATTGGGTATTGCATCCATGTCGCTTATACGAAGTCGATATCCGAAAGTTGGGGTAGGCGTGTCACCGGAAGTGACGTGCACTTGATAGAAGTGCGTGGATAAGCTGTTGCCAGCATGCTTTGCTGATATCCAGCGATGTATGTTGGAAGCAGCTTATCCACATAGCTTCTATCAAAAGTGCACGTCACTTCCGGGACGACACCCTACCCCAACTCACCGATATCGAGTATAGCTCTGTGCCTGCTGAAAGGCCATCGCCGGTTCTCATTGATTTCTTTTTTTTGCATGACTTTCTTAGTGAGCCATTTGCCTTTGGATGCTTGGACTTGAGCGACGTCCGATTTCTCGGGAGCGCCTTTCATATTTGTTTTGGAAGCTTATGCTAGCTATTGCTGGCGCGTATGCGAGGGTGTCGTTGCCGATGCGACGGGGCTGGGGCAAGCGGTGTCGGGGAGAAGGCTCGTCGCGGAACCCACTTTGCACTGGTTGCACCTATGATTTTGGAGATTTGTTTCCATTCCTCTTACTGTTCCAGATTGTATATTCGCTCGTCATTACCTTTGTTCTTCGAACAAACAGCAAAAACAACTAAACCTGGTCATACGGAACTACTCCAATCCGCCCCTTTAACCGCCGCGGCCGTCTCCTTGGCGCTCTCCTCTTCCCCCACAGGGCCCAACCCTTCCTCCCCACATCAGCACACGCCCCTACAAAACCTGCTAAGTTCAGCGGCGCTATCCCTCAGTTCACCCCTCTGTATCCTCATTTCAAAGGACAAGGTTAAATGTCAAGAGATGCTGATATAGAGGCGTGGAGCGAACTGTCGGTTGGGGCAGGGGGCGGCGGCCGCTGTTTTCGTCTTCTCTACTACTTCGTCGGTCTCCGGACATCTACCGTGAGGCTAGGCAATTCAGCGTTTTGTTGTGCTGTCTGGGAGCTCTCACACAAGCGCACTATTACAGAATCTCCGCTTTCTTTACCTCCTTCTAAAAGGCTTAGTCCCACTACCACAAAGAACGTCTGCTTTTCCTTCTACACTCTCACCCTCTGGTTGACAGAAGCCTTGTAACCAGGGGCGGTATTCAATCCTTCCCCCAGGGGGATATATCCCCCAACTCTGATTCAATCCTCTTCAATTCCTGGGGGGACAAAAAAGGGTTGCGTCATAGGACCTAGCATTCCTCTGTGTTCTTACCTGCCAGACAGTTAGAGCACCGCGACTGCCCTCCACTGATGAAGCACTCTTTTGCCTGAGGGCCCGCGCTGCTCTAACTGTCTGGTGCGTGTCACTTGTATGCACGGTATATAGAAACACGGAGGTATGCGAGGTCCTATGACGCAACCCTTTTTCGTCCCCCAGAGGATTGAATCAGAGTAGGGGGATATATCCCCCTGGGGGAAGGATTGAATACCGCCCCAGGCTTAGTCACCAATGGCGCGTATTTTGAAACTGCCACATAATGGCGAAAGAGTAACTGTCCCTGTGGACTAAGCCTTGGAGGAAGAGACGAACAGAGCGCCGCGCCATCGCGTGCCCCCCCCCCCCGACCCAACCCACTGAGGTAGCCCATATTACAGCCACTCATCTCCGGCTTTGAGCCAACGTGGAATTTTGCCGCGAGACGCAGCGTCATCGTGAGCGCGGACCAAGCAGTCTTGCAAGTCTGGCGCTGCGAACGCGGCAAATAGCCTTTCTGGTCCGCATAGTTAACCGCACACATACGCTGTATATTCGGCCTACGCAATTTCTTTGACGTCCCTAGCTTGGAGCATTTGATTTTAACCAGATTTCGTCTTATTTTTATCTTTACGCGTCTTGTTCTGATCGAGTCTTTGATTTCACTAGAACCAAGGGAAAGTGGAGGGATTCGGGGTACGTAAGCAATCATCATTTATTCCCTTCCTGGACTTAATCCTGTTCTTCGCATCATCGAACAACGTTTAAGGAAAATATGAGAAATGGTTTAGTTATTCGAAAAGCGTCTCGTACCGTCAGAGCACACTTTCGATCAGGAGTCAGTCCTATCGTTTTACTGTTTCAAACTTTTTACGACCCCCTCACCCAAGGACTTCGTACGACAGGGTCAACCCTACGTTGTTACGAGTAACAACGGGGGGGTCGTACTCAGTTGAGCTTGGAGGGAGGGGGGTCGTACCCTCTCGGTGGCCGACAGTGGGATTCTTGGTAATATCGGATAATAGCCAGCACGTTACGTTTTCGTAAGATGACTGATAGAGCATCTATAAACCACGATTCCCTCTAAATGAGCTTTCAAATGAATCAGCGAATTAGAAGGGCGCCCGAGGCGTGGCGCGCACCAAGGCAAGGGATGTAGTGCAAGCGCATGCTCGGAGCTTTCTAGCACATCCTAATTAAACATAAAATTGGTCTTCCAAGAAGTTACGGGCAGTGAAACCTAAGAAAACTCGCGTTTTCGAGAAAATGGCTTGAAGAATACCCCTCAAAATAAAAAGTAACAACGGGCTAATTTTTGAACTGCTGATCTTTCAGAAACGCTTGGTGCTCGTTAGAAAGCTTGAAACCTGTAGTTTATTACACCGTGTTCAGCTTCCCAAATGAATGACTTTGAAGGAAGTTATGATCGTTTGAAGGTCAAAAAGTCGCGGTTCCAAAAAAATAGTAACGCAAACCCCCAAAAAAGTAACAACGGGACTAATTTTTGAACTACTGATCTTTCAGGAACGCTTGGGTGCTCGTTAGAAAGCTTGAATCCTGTAGTTTATTATACGTGTTCAGCTTCCCAAATGAATGACTTTGAAGGAAGTTATGATCGTTTGAAGGTCAAAAAGTCGCCTTTGCACAGAAAAAAGTAACAACGTACTAAATTTTTATTAAATTAACTTTCGAAGAATTTTTACCCATGGTTGGAGAGAGAATAATTTGAATTTTCCAAATCAAATCACTTCGGCGCAGAAGCTCGAATATGAAGGAAGTTATAGCCTTAGAAAGAGGGGTGTAAAAATTGTGTTGCAATTGAAGAACGTGAAGGATTTCAGTATTTCAATTGGAGCGATAATTTTTTCTGACTTCTCATAAGTTTTTATCAGGTAATATTGTCAATATTCCGGTCACTGGTTCAGCTTATTTCATCTCCTAGTTTGGTAACCCTTTGGAGTACACGGATATCTTTGAATGCATCTCATTTTTTCGTGTTTGCAAGCAGCGATGAATTTCTGTCGTGGATTTTGCTAAAGTTTCATCTTTAATGACTTACGTAGAAATAAATATTGATGGTAAACACTGTCTCTACACAAGTGTTACATACAAAGGGGGGTCGTATCAAACCACCCTGGGGGGGGGTCGTAAAAAATTTCCGAAGAGTAACAACGATAGGGTTGACCCTGGTACGACCCCCTTTTCGACCCTCGACCACCATATTCCTCTCTATAGTATTTAATTCTGGTACCACTCAACCCACCAAACTCCGCCCACTTTTTCCTCCAAAATTGCCGTCGAGCAGGGGGATTTCTCCCGTACGCTCCCAACTCACCTAGCCTACTACTCGTGAAAACTCCACTTTCACCACAAACTCACACATGTACTTTCAGTACTTTACACGACTGAAGCGGATACGACCCCCCCTCCTATAACACTCAACCAGGTACGACCCCCCGTTGTTACTAGTAACAACGTAGGGGTTTACCCTGCTTTGCTTTGAATGATGTATGTTTACAGATTTTCTTGACGCTGCTGCGAGCGTTGGAGCCGTAATTACACGCGGCGCCATCGTGAGGCGTAAACAAAGTCGCGCCCCCTGTACTCGGTGTTCGTATATTAGGTTGTCTCATAAACAGTGTCGCTTTTTTTCATCCAAAAAATTTTCATCTAAACCTCCATGCTTTTACATCGTGTTGTGTACCATTCGAAAGAGAATTGTCTGCTCTACAAAATGCTATGTCCCACTTCCACATTTCTTCCAGGGTTTTCAAATTTTGGGCCTGTGAAATGGGAGGTCCGGCCGACAAAAAATGGCCAAACCGACAACTATCTCTAACATTATCTTTCCTTGGGAGAAATCAATCTATGATGTACCTTCTACTTATGCATGACCTCTTCTAATCATTACACTACTAGGTTTTCCTACAAATCGCGTCGTTCAATTTCCAGAGCTGGTTTTTCAACCAGAACTCGACGATCGAGCACCATTACCTGTGATCTAGGTCGAAATTTTTTTATGGCCGAGACGTTGAAGAACTGGTTGAATTGAAAACAGATCGTGATCTAACTCAGGGTGTACGCCGATTGATGTTCTCATTTCTGGACAGGGATGCAATTTTTCTTCAACGAAAGTGGTCCTTCGTTCGCCCGGGTAAGCCTTATTATGAACATCTAAAATATCGACTACATTCCCACAAACAGAGAAACAAAAACAACATGACGTGAGAGCAGAAGAAGTGCCGGTTCGTAAAAGACATCCCGATATGAAACCAATACCGTTTAGACGCTTCGGTCAGACTCCGGCGATTGCGTCGCTGTGACACCAGGACGAATCGCCGGCGACGGAGCCGCCCGGCAACGGGCGATGACTCATCAGCACACGATCGATATCGGTGCAGGGGGAGCAACATGAACGATGGGTGAGGATGATTAATCTCCCCCTGCACCGATATCGATCGTGTGCTGATGAGTCATCGCCCGTTGCTGCCACTCTTGTGCCGGGCGGGGCGGCTCCGTCGCCGGCGATTCCGTCGCCGGCGATTCCGTCGCAAGCGATCTCCGTCGCCACGGGGCGACTCGTTCTCCTTAGGTGCTCCAGCGACGCACACGCTAGTCCTGACCGAGGTCTTACCGAGTATAAGCGAGGGTTTTAATTTGAAAATTGCTTTGGCTTATCCGTCAGCCAATTCGAAAAGAAAAACGGCAAAGCTTTTTCGGCAACCTAAGAGTGGAATGTTTAGAAGAGGTCATGGGTAAGTATAGGGTATATCACTGGTTGATTTCTCCCCAGGGAAAATAAAGTTACAGCCAGTTGTCGGTTTGGTCAATTTTTGCCGGCGAGACCTCCCATTTTGCTGGCCTGAAATTCGAAAACTCTGAAATAGCGGTGGAAGCGGAACACAGCATTTTGTAGAGCAGACAATTCTCTTTCGAATGATATATAAAACGATGTAAAAGTTTCATGATTTAGATGAAAATTTTTTGGTTGAAAAAAAACGACATCACTTATGAGACAACCTAATAGAATGGCAATACAACGCTAATCTCTGCGACACGAAGTTATTATTGTTTGCGTGTTTTGTGGTGGGTTGGGGTGCGTCAGTTTATTCTGATAGCTTCTTTTCAATAAAGTTGTATCAGCTGATTTTTGGTAAATGATAGTTGTAATTAGTGACAATCGATAGAATACAACTGCAACAGGCTAATCATTTCATTGGCAGAAAACATTAACATTTTGTGAAGGCCGTCGTCACTTGTGGTGCATGGTCTGCACCTCGACACTTTCTCGCTTTTTGAAGGGAGTTACTTCATAGCGGCTCATTACGTCGAAGCTAGGCGGGCCAGCTTGTCCCACATTCCACCCCCCCCCCCCCCCCCCCCCCCCCCACCCCCCCCCCCCCCCCACATACACACACACCGTATTGAAAGAATACAGCGTGCCCATCCCACTTGTATTGCACCAAAGTAGGTTTTGCTGTACCATGAGCAAAACCTATTTAGCTAGTGTGTGTGTGTGTGGGGGGGGGGGGGACACGGCATTCTGCTTAGAGTTCTCTTAGCGCGATGGCTAAAAAGGAGCTCTTGAAATATTGGCTGTCTTGATTCTTCCGGCTACTTCTTGTGAGACATTCTGAGATGACTATAGAAAAGGGATCTAGAATATGTAAGCTACTAACTATGTGCTAGAAGTTGGACTATGCGAAATTACATTGTTTACAGGCTACCCATTTCTTCTTGGGCTCAGGCGTGTTGCCATCGCGCTCTGAAAGAACGCCAGACGAGCACAGCGCCGCCAGCCGCGTGCCCTGTCCTCCCTCCCCCCCCCAAGTCACTTGGCACCAAACCTACAGAAGCAGTTTTGTTTGCGTCGTTCCAATCTGTTTATGGTTTTTCGGCCACCGCCGCTAGTGATGTTCTTCTTAAGTCATGTATACGCGCAGGCAGCGCTAAGCACAGCTTTCATTTGATCCGGCAGATGGCTGTGATTAGCCCTACTTGCATTTGGATCAATGTTCAATGCATTGAAGATGTTGTCTGCAGTTATACGAAGAATGTCGCAAGTCGCTGCTCGAGAACAACGTTTGGTATGGATTGATTGTGAGATGACAGGCCTGAATCACGAGAAACAGACGTTAGTGGAAATTGCGACGATTGTTACTGATCCGGATCTTAATGTGAGCTCTTATATCGTTGTAGTGACAATGGTAATCTATTGCTACTTTCAGATAGTCGCTGAGGGACCGGATATTGTAATACACCAACCAGAAGCTGTTCTGCGAAATATGGAAAGCTGGCCACGAGAGACGTTCACCCAGAATGGTCTCCTTAAAAGAATTCGTGAAAGCACCATAAGCCTGCGCGAAGCAGAGGATATGGTGAGAGTTTGTCCGTTGATCATTCCTGTCATGAAAGGTCGGTTCCTTAACACATCGCGTACCGAGCGCTTTTTGCGCTGGCGAGCTCGCGCGGCCGCGCCTGCATTGCAAGACCCACATTTTCCGAAATTCTTTTCTAAGGGTACTTTTTAACTTTGTTGTTCTTACAATTGAGTCATGCCACAATTTATTATGGATTGTCATGAACTTTTGAATGGTTAACAAATGAATGCAAAACAGCGATAGAAATAGATCAAAAATCTGCTTCGACCAACTTTGGTGAAAAATCTTGATGGCAGACAAGTTAGTACCATCACCCCTTAATCTGCTTTAGCATGCTTTTTGAAAAGCAGTGACGATTACCCAGATTCGGAGAATGAGGAGGAGCATAACACTTCCACCCGAACTTGAGACAAGGAATATATACCCCATTTTTGCCGGTACTTTATTCTGATTTACTATCAACAGAGTAAGACAACAGCAAGGTAGATTTCGAACATGAGGATTATCCTGAGCAATTACCTAAGCACTTCGACAATCCACACCGAAAAGCATCAAGCTGAAAAATGACTGGCGAAGCTGGAAAAACGCCAGCGAAAGCCTTAACGTTGATGCTTTGCTGCACATTACATTTTTCACTCGAAGATTTAAATTGAAACACATTATTGCACTCAGTTGCATTACGACTAGGTTGTGATGACTGCTCAACTTTCTTCAAAAGATGTGTTTTATTCGTGCGAATTTGATTAGGAAACTATGTTCTCGATGGAATACCATGTACAAATATTATGTAATTACCAGTTGGCGCAGCACGCGTTGCGCGCGCAACACAGTTCTGCGGCGATATGGGATGGTGCGGCGTAAATTCTCAAATTTGGCCCGATACACTACGAATATTTGACTTCTCAGCTAGGTTCTATCCGCTCCATAATCGATAGCTTTTAACCTCTCCTTCTTCGCAACTATTATCCGCTTTTTCCCGGTCTCCGGACTGCCTCTAGACCGATTTATAAATCTCGTCATGAACTCAGCCTATTTCGGTGCATGTCTCACCCATCTTTTTCTTCCTTGCTAATAGCTTCCGTTTTCCCCGGTCTCTGAACTGACCCTGAGCAATCTATATGCTTGGCGGCTAACGCGGCCACTTTAGTGCATCCAACCACAAATAAAAATTGACTTCCCTCCCTTTGCCGGCCTCCATCTACTTTATTCCCAGTTCCTAGAGCTTCGTGGAACCACTTTATAGGTCTGGCAACAAACCCAGCCCACTTAGGTCATACCCCGCTCACCGATGAAGATTGAATTCTCTCCCTTCGCTGGCTTCTATCCACCTTTTTCCCGGCCTCCGGGACTTCTTGGAAGCCGAGTTATGAATTTTCGTCGCAAACTCCGCCCACTTTGGTCAGCCCCGCCCACCGATGACAGCTGGCCTCCACTCCTCCACCCACCTCCATCCACCTTTTTCCCGGCCTCCGGGACTTCTTGGAGCCGAGTTATGAATTTTCGTCGCAAACTCCGCCCACTTTGGTCATGCCCCGCCCACTTACAGCAGTTTCCTCGCTTCCATCGCAGACCTCTATCCACATTTTTCCCAAGCTCCAGAACTTCTTAGAACCGAGTTTTAGGTCTGGCAGAGGGAGTATGAAGTTTCTGGCAAACTCCGCCTACTTTGATGCAAACACTGACTGCCAAGGGCAATCGAACTCCTTCTCTCCACCCACCTCCATCCACATTTTTTTTCCAGTCTCCGAAACCTCTTGGGGCCCAGTCATGGATT
>MU870893.1:16097-26832 GCA_036418205.1 Ostertagia ostertagi | reverse complement strand
TCATAAGAAGAACAGCTGCGACATTTTCCCATGGTCAGACGTGGATTGAGTACTGATTAGGGAAGCTCGTCGCCAGAGAGCTAGAACGTTTCATACCAATATGAAAAGATATAGACCGAAACGTCTAGTTTGGAAATTACGCCTTTTGTGCGATTGCGCTGTGCCCGTGCTATCTGTTCACCGCAGAATACGTAAACCTATATAGAAACACAATACACGTACCGTAACTCGTTTGATATGTTAGTTATTATTTGTTTATTTTCCTTTTTTGAATATTTATCATTCGAGGAACTCAGGGTCTTTCTCCCGATGATCGGTTTCGACACCCTGATCTCACTGGTCGATACTGTGGGAAGATATCTGAGTCTGGGCGATGTTTTCGAACCGGAACGTTGTGCGTCAGAACCGCGTTATCTTATTTTGTACATAATAACTGACACGGTAAATTGTATATAATGGAGTCATCCTAGAAATCTATTTGGTATGGTAAGGCACCTTGATTTTGCGGATCACGGTGAGACATGCGTGTTTCTTACGGCCTAGCTATGACATGCTGTCCTTTCAGGTCCTACCTTACTTCGATTCCATAGATTGATTTCTACAAAATTTCATCGATTTCTATGCTATGACATTTTTTGAGCTCCAACATTTTGTCCAACAGGGCCGTGGTCACCATAGATGCTACATACCTCTACGCGCCTATCAAATAATCAGCCTATAAGCAAGTGCCCTAGTGTTAGAAATCTAGCTGTTGTACTTTCTCCAGTCGAAATATTAACCACTGAGTAAAACTGATGCTGGTGCTGAAGAGGGTTAATTTTAAAATGATATGGGAAATTTTGACGAAAGAAGACATTTATTATTTGCGTGTGAGGCTGCACGCGCCAGAGTTCGGAAATATACAGGGTGTCCCATAAATATCGCACCACATCTTGATCTTGAATTCTGTGGGTGTTTGTAGCTTTCCCACGAGATTGGACTGACCTTTCAATTTACTATCCTCTTTTGAACGGCCATCCAAATTCCACAGCCCGCTCGGCCTGCGTCTCATGAAGCGCCTAAACTTTCACAGAGTGCCTAATCTTTCGCACAGCTAGTCAGACATCAAGTATTATACATCGCACTTCTCCGGAATCTTAAGCGCTCCGCGGAGTACCGCGCACTGTAAAGAAAGGCCGTGAATGTGGAACCGTTGCAGCCGCCTCGTAAGTTCTGCCATCGTGATTCTCAGGAAAAGCATGAAGAAGCGGATCGACTGCAATACGAAGTTACGATCGAGAAAGTGACCAGAACGCTGAGATTTTTGAACAGAATCATATGGAGAGTGGTCTTATAACAACTGCTCAAAGCCATTGTAAGCTGCACAAGCACCACTGCACTGTCGAATCATAGAACTGCGAGAAAACTATTCCTCAGAACGCTAGGATTCACAAACAGAAGCATTCCCCGTGGGATCATCAGGAACAAGATGCTCGGTTTGGACCCTCTGCAGTTAAGGCTGAACGCAGGTTCTTACGTTCCGTGCGGGTATGGAGTACTTGAAAAGAGCAAAATGTTCAAAATCAGAGGCTTTTTTTCCGCATTCAAAAGCAAGGTATCTCATTATCTGAAGTCCGTTCAGTAACACACTAGCGTGTTTTTATTTTATGTTACCTTGAAATTCCTTTTTTTTCGGCGTTGTTTTTCTTTCTTAATGCTTTATTACATGCGAGTAGCATGTAATAAAGCAAAGTAAAGTAAAGTGCAGCGACAAATACAGTAGAGAGGTGCCAGGGACCGGAAAAAAACTTTTACGTGGGCACCATTCTCTTTGACGCCAAAATTTCCACTATGGAGTGAATCCACAATCTCCAAACTTCGAGGATGCCCCCAAGAGGTCCTGAGGAAGCTTATGGAAGAGGAAGAAGATTCGCTCCAAGCAGCAGCCGAACCTTATCATGTCTGGACAGGGTCTCAACTACCGGTCGCTCACCATCACTGCCTGTTTAAAAAGGAATACAACTTGATACTAGACCTAGCTAAGGGACATTTCGGTGCACCATCTGTTACTAAGGTATCTAGCCACTTGAGGAGGGGTGATGATCTTTTCAATAGGACCCAGCTTCTGCATAGGAGGCAAAAATTGTTCAGGAGCGCTGTTAAGCACTCTTCCGATTTCACATCCTCGAACGAATGGCTCTCCTATCCCTTGATTCCACTATGTGGGCTGTGTTAGGGGCAGAGCCTGCACTAAACATTGCATCCACATGGATGAGCCGGAGCCTTTTCTCTGCAAAGTTTCGAAGAGAACACCCCAGGATGCCATGCGGGCCACAGTAGAGTTGCGTTCGAAGCAATTGGGAGCCATACTCACAAACAAGGGAGCATATCCAATGAATGTCATTCCTTTCAATATGTAAATGTATTGCTAAAATTTTTGTAAAACCTCTTGAAATACATCCATTTTGAAAGAAGTTACAAGTAAAGAAAAGTGGTGCAATATTTATGTGACACTCTGTATCTAGGAAGTGAGCGATATTTACTTGCATGTATTACCGACCGTTTATGTGAAAAAGAAATCGAAAATAAAAATGTATAGGATTCGTAGGTCTCACCGTGACTCGCACAATCAAAGTTTCCTATTATATTAGTTTTGCACCGTCATCCATTCAACTCACTATCTTAATTCCATAATAATTGTCACTGTTATTTAAAGTATTGCAGTATTGCCTCTTTGCAGGCCTCATCCGTGCTAGAATTGACCGAATCGATTCTAATTGTGTGTAAGTATCCAAATACTGCGAGAATTCTTTTCGGATGCCTTATGCCAATGAAAGGCACGTCGGACGGTAAGCTCATAGCTATTCTAGAAAGCTGCCTACTCAACCTTGCTAAAATTTGCCACACATTCAAATTCTTTTCGATATCGCAGGGATCTGTGCGCGAAACAAATCAAAGTTTCGTGCGCTGAAAAAGGCGGTTGATTAGGGTAAGGAGGTTTATTGTCATAGAAGTCAGTGCCAACTACCGTGTTCAAGAGTATTCTCGCTTCAGTGGAATCCTGAGCAAATATATTGAATGAGAATTATTTCCAGCTTTCCACTAAAGGAGGATTCCACGGTAAGGTCGGATCTTGAAGACGGGGAAACTTATGCGAAATACAGGCGGACCACGTAAGGGTTTGGACCGACACGCCTTTCGCAGTGAAGGATAGATCGCCGCGATAGTATCGGAGGAGTACTCCCACCCACTATCCACTCGCCGCAGGTCTCTAGGCGTCCACCAGAGAGAGCGGTAACGTAGATGAGGTGAGCACCGCACGTCTTACGCGCACGGCAATGAACACAAAGGCCTCATTTTTCGGTTGCTAGGTTGCTTTTCTTGGTTTTTTCTTCAGTCCTGCCCCACTGACCACCTCTACTTTGACCACCTTTCAGTAGGTGAGGTGGAGGTAGGTAAACGATCTGCCACAGACTGAGCGAGTTAGTCCTTCAGTGCTTCTTTGCTACGCGAACCAGAATGCACCGCCTCTCTGCGTGTTGAGGGAATGTTGGTAAGTTTCATTATCAAATTTCCTATAACCAGTTGCTTGATAGCACGTCTAAGACATCTAGGATATTTTTACACTGTGTATAATTTATTTTATAGGTCCAGGCCCAATAGTCAACGTCCTTGGATCAGATTTGATGTCGCAACAGCAGAATTCCAAGCACTTTGATCATCTGATCAAAAGTTGGGGCCATCACCAAAAGCTAGCGAGGCTTCATCGCATGGGTACTTTGATGAAAACACGATAAAAATTGGAGATCTTACTAATTCAGGTACACGAGCGAACAATTTGTTGATTTGCTGAAATGAAAACTATGTCGTACAAAGTGGACACACCAAGACAACATAATATTCGGTCACATATTTAGGAGCAGCTTGGTGGGAATATGGTTAACTGCAATTAGAGAGAATGAGAGCAAAAATTATAGTAAAATGGAGTCTCCAGTTTTCCTCTGAAGACATTCACAATTTCACTGAGTGTTAAGGTGGCAGGAGGGGAAAATCGCTAAAATTCATTGTGCGGATGGCCGCATTCCCTTCACCGGCGCACTCACCATTCTTGAAGGTTTAGTGAACATGCGCACATGGCGTTTCTCATGTCTTCGATGTTTGAGCTCTTGCTCGGAGTTCAACTTTTTTCATCCAGCGAGGAAAGGGAGAGCCATCCTCAGTAGGATTTGGGCGGTTTCGCCTGCGTTTTATTGAATGATTAACCATACTATTAGTTTTGTGGTGACAACCCTCACAAGACTCCTTGCACTCGAATCCTTTTCGTGTGATGAATAATGATCCCAGATAGATTTATTCTCTTGTAATGAATAATGATAGGATAGATCCATTCATATTAATACACAAATAATGAACAAAGCGAAAAAATTGGATAGAGATGAAGAGACTCAAAAGTGCACGATATAGAAGTGTTTCATTTTTTTTCAAGTGTCCAATAATGCTGAGAGAAAAAGGATCAACGTTCCATTCAATTTACATCGGAGAGGATCTATGATTCACTCAATTTAAGTCAAGTAAAAAGGACGGACACTGACAGTATTGTCAGTGCGAGTTGAGCTTCTTGCTGTGCTGCGATATTTGTCGAGTCAAAGATTCCTTCACCTTTATAATCATCTGATTCACAGAATCGTTGACCACAGAGTTCTGCGCATGGTGGGCAGATAATCCGACTTCTAACGGTCACATTATATACAGGCTGAACAGAAGTATTTAATAAATGAAGATTCAACCCAATTTATACCAGTTTTACAAATGACGATAGCACACGTTTTGTCGTTTAAACCGCATGGAACGGTCACGATTTTACGAGCACGGCCACCTCACCTATCATGCGTGGGTTTTGAATGTTGAACGAACAAAATATAAACAACACACAATTATTTGATCAATGTCAATGCAAGGGTTTTCTACGTGCAGTTAGCTTCAGAGTGGTCTCGTCTGACTGCATAAAACACATCTACGCTTAATATGTACTAGTATCTACCTCTGCTTTTAACATGGTAGTGAAAACAACAAGAACGAAAAATGAAGCTATTCAAAATTATCATGGCTTAGAAAACTCGATCCTAGTGTAGTGGCCTGTTTCTTAGCTGAATCTAAAGAAGATGAAGCTCATGGAAAATGTACTGGTTCTTGATACCCTATTTGCAAACATCGAGCAAACTTCTCCGGCTACCACTACCTGTATGGCCTCCGCTGATTTGTCGAATTCTGAGCGGGCGCCAGTGTGTATCCATCTATACCAGTAGCGAACCACATCTTCTTCAGTGAAGGGACACGCAGCTAATCATACCTTCCGTACAGAGTTTCCGTGAGAGAGTGCGATCATTGGACTGGCAGCCGCCTTGATGTTTGATTTGACGTCCTGAGGAAACAGTCCGGGTTACCGCTTTGGTCCAAGCATCACTACGTATTATGCGCCCGACCCACTTGGTCTTCTATTTATTGGCGATATCAGCATCCTCTTATCATCAACTGGAGTTGAGAAATCCGGAGTTCCTTGTGCACCTGCGTGTGTCAGGTAACTACGTGCATCTTTCTCTCTACAACGCGCAGGCTAACGCTGACCTCATGCTCACATCGCCAGGTGTCCGGAAAAAATATAAAAACGAAGACGTGCACAGAAGACGTTCTCATCTTCCTCTTCTGCTCATATACTCTGGAGCGAAGTCATTCTACTCGGTTCTTCGTCCTGGAGCATTAGAGATCAATCGTTACTTATGAACATCGCCTCCTTCAGCTCAGCTGCAGACCGGCCTTAAGATTGGCACACTCGAAATGAGCCAGCATTCGCTCTGTTGTGTTGTCGACCGCTGACATTTACTCCCATATCTTCGCTTCTTAGTTGACGCACGACGTTCTCGAGAGCGGCACTGTAGAATTTATGCAGTATGCTCCGACCCTTGAACAAGCGCTTAGAATTATTGAGGGTGTAGTCACGCAGACGCAGACATCCGGCTCCGTCCCATATCTTCTAATCTTCAGCCCTTCCTGCCCTACCTCGGAGACTTTGGTTTGGTCAGCGTCATCCAATGCACTACGGAGAGGACAATCCTTTTAGTTTTTCCATGCATGCAAGTGCAGTTGAAAATCGCCAGTTTCGAATTTCAACAGTGAAAGCTGCCGATTTAGCTGGGAAACGAAAGATCACATTGTCGGTACAACGCATACAATTTTGTGATGATCGTTGGGCCTGATCGTTCACCAGCTAGATCTTCTAGGACGTCTATCAGACACCAAGACGGCGTAATGACCAGATTTTTCACGATGACGAACGAGGAGTGTGTATTTTGAGCAATAAAGGGGGCGACAGGTGGTAGAGTAATAGGCGCCGCCGTGTTTTTGGTAATCAGGTTGCTTTGATGACAAAACTGCACAGTAAATTCGAAGCGAATGCCTTTGCTAATTTCAGCATGCAAGAAGCGAGAGGGCAACACAACAGCTTCTAAAAGCCTACGTGGCTACTAGAGAAGTGATGAAGGATTGCCGCCATGCGAATGTTTTTGTTAGCATTACCTTAGAGGTGCAGTAAGCCGGTCGGCACATAAAATAAAGCATGCCCATCGCGTGCATTGACCGGATTTATTGACCAAGACGTTTGCAATGGCATTCGCTTCAGTGCATTCTCGGAATAAGTTCGTCTATGCACAAGTATCAGCAACGTGGCTGAATATATAGAGGGTGATCACAAAATGCGGTAACACGAGCGAACCGCATACAATTTTTAATTAAAACGGAGGGAGTTTTGCGCATTTGATCCGATTTTCTTACACGATACTCAATTTTCCATTTCACCACTCAAAATTTATTTAATTTGGATTGTTCAAGCCTTTAGCTCTTCATGAAATAACGACTCGCTTGCTTCGTCAAGGTGTCTGGTGGTGTTACGTTGCAAAGCGAATCAGAATCTCAAAGAAACCTGCAACAAGCACTACGAAGAACAATCGAGTAGATGCTATAAACGATTAGCTTGGACAAAGCTGTTCTTACTAACAACAATGCTGTCGCTTTGTTGTTAGTAAGAACAGTGTTGAAAAAAGGACAGACTGCGAAGAACTTTGGCGGAACAGCTCGACAACGGGGCGAGTTTGTCCTGATCCAGTATTGTCGCTTTTTCAATTATAAGAAGGCGCTCACAGTCGAGTTAGACCTGGATAGATAGAGCAACAAAAACTGCATTCCAAACCAAAGCTCAGCATCTCGCATATCATTGAATTCGGGAGAGGTGAAAGTTCTTGCGGTGATCAAACAGGGAATCAAGCCAATTTTGACTTTTGTTTGAGGAAGATCATAGAAGAGCGAGGATCATTTTAAATTGTTTCTGACTCGAATAATTTATGAACCAAGGAAAGAATTAACAACCTCAAAGATTTTTGTGGATTCCGGCACATGAGGAACTCGAGGAAGCGAAGCTCTGCTGTTCTATTGTTCATAGGAACAGTATTGACAAAGCACGCGCCGAGCTGCGGTGGACTCCAGTGCACACAATGGAAAAGAAAATCATGAGACATCAAATCAAATCACAACTCCTTTTGAACCACCTTGGTTAAGTGCCCTATTTACCACAACTGTCTACAAGTGTCCTCTATCTATCCGCAAGTGAATGGATACCTCTCCCACAAAACTACGCAACCTTCGACGTCAAGAATCAGTGGATGTCTGTTTTGAGGTGGTCGCCATCATCGTAGTTTTTCTCGTTAAGGAAACGAGCAAGCAAGCGGAGCAACTGGTGATTGGTTGCTATACCTCAGTGGATTAGAAAGAGTGGGGGAAAATCATGAGGCCAAGTTTCTGTATAGTATTCTGGCATTCTCTCGATACATGTGGGTTGCGAGCTGCGGCGCAGTGGAACAATTTCATGTATTGAAGCCTCAACTTTGCGATATCCCTGCAAGTTCATCCAGCTGTAAGTAGACGTCCACGTAAGCAGTGGTGGTATTATTTCAAGCCTGTAATGAGCAATGCTTCGATCGGCAAGCAGAGCCTCCCGTTGAAGCTCACCTAATGAGGCTCGTTGTCGTTGCTGAGCAGTACGTTCCCGCTGATAGACTGACCACTTCTCGACCCCAGTGTCTCTTTGTCACGCCAATCGGAAATTGGACCTTTAGACTGCAGATTCAGGGACATGACCACACTTGTCCTTCGAGTCACATCGTTCAACTCGTGAGAATTTCATCTTCCCAGCGTGTACAATTTCTCCACGTCTCAAAGGGAACGACACATGGTGCACTGGAAGGACTGAAGGTCTACTGCAGTTTGACGGGTACTGGTACCGGGTTGCCTTCAAGAAGCTCTTGCATGCGTTCAATATCTACGGTCACTGGGTGTCTGAAACGTGGTTGTTCTTCAGGGCCGTAGTCGTCCTGACAGAGTTTTCAAATCACTTTCAACATATATTCTCTTTCAGTTAGTCTGAAGGTGTAACCCCAAGTGTCGCGCACAAAAAACACAGCACTAAAACATATCCTGGGAATTATTCGACCGTCCATCACAACATCCAGAGCATAGTGTTTGTTTACGCTGAGGGCTGATAAAAAGCCGGCCGAATAATTGTATTACGTATCTCAAGGTCATTAAAGGAAGCGATCACGCTGGCTTCCACGCTGGATTTGCTACCCTCGCGTTATCAATCGATAAGGTGTGAGGCAGTAATTGTTGGACGAGTGTAAGCCCATGGAAGATATGATACGATGAGATAAGAAGGTGCGGCTGCTTGATAAGAGGTGCACTCCAGAATGAAAACGGGACGATAACGATAACGGTATCATATCTAGCACGCTCTTATCGCACCCCTTTCCACATCGATAAGTCTTGGTTTTTGCTGAACGGAAGTGGATTTCGGCGCCTTATCACTCCCACTGAAACTTCACGTGTTGTAACACTGGGCAGGACCTCTATCCACTCCAATACATAGCTTCCCTTATCGTTCCCATGAAAATTATCGTGACCACTTCCTTTACCTGCTAAACTCTGTTAGTTCCAATTTCACTGAAGCCTACGTTGGTATGCGAGCGGTAGCGATGGGGTGATAACAACATCTGCTGCGGAAACGACTCACCTGTATGAAAAATAAAAAGACGTATTCGAGGACAAGAAAGTGAATGTCCGAGAATAACTTCCTGATGAGGACAGGTATCAAGAAAGATGTAAGCGAAATCACAAATCATGTCAGAAAATCTTGCGGATGCTGTAGAATTTCCTGAGGATTGCTAGTGCTGTCTTGCAAGTATCTGCCAATGGAAAAATCAGAAAACGACGTGTCTGTGTCTGTGAACAAATAGCCTCCATCTATGATCCGCTTGGACGGATTACACCAACCACACTTTATAAAAAACGATTTCTGAAACATCTGTAGGAACATGATCACAGCTGAGACGCAATCCTTCCTCAAGAACATACAGCGGTGAAAGGAAGTTGTAGACTGAGGAGGTACAATGTAAACTCAGTCGAAGAATTACACAAAACGAAAGTGTGAATGCAGTCTTCTCCGACACCCGCATCATTGATGGCCACATCGCATACATAACATCAAACAACGGATCATCTGTAGTAGCAAGGAAATCCAAACTGCTGTCGGTGAAAGAATTACACACGATCCGGAAGATGGGGCTAAATGCGCTGACTGTAGTTGCACGGCTGGTGTATTCTACATATGTGAAACGCTTGGATATACAGGAAATAGCTGTTTTGTCCGGTCCTGAAATTGCCATCAGCTGGATCATCTGATATGAAATGAATGATCTGTTATCGAATCAATTGAATCCGTCCACCGGCCTTTTAACCCTTTGACGACCGCCGTTATGAATGCGTCACTTCACTTCTTTCTAAATTTTTTCATCAATAATCATTAACTCTCCAACAATTTCACTATTAGTAATTAGCGCATTATTCCGCGAATTCGATAATGTATTTGTGTAGTTTTGAAACATAAAAAATGCCAAAATAAACCCTAAAAACGTGTCGCCACCGAGCGAAAGTGTGGCCCACCGGCGGGCCACACGGTCGTCAAAGGGTTAAAGAAGTAGTGATGTACGATATCGAGTTCGCGACATACAACGAATCATTTCGCAAATTCGTCTTCCAATTTGTTTTGACTATGTGTAAACCAAATCATGGGCGAAAGTGGTGCAGTTGTGGCGTTGCTTTCCGCGCGCGCGGTCCGAGGATAGGATCTGGGTCGTGCGCCGTCTGCGCCAACCAAATCAACATTGGTCGGCCCTCACAATTCATTATATAGGCCAAACGCATCCGAAACCATTACTCCTTTCCTGAAGGCGTTGTCAAATGGTTTCGTCCATGCTAATCATCAGGGCTTGCCTATATTTCAAGTGTAACGAGGAGATTTAAACAAGTGTGCACCTTTTGCAACTGAATGCCCGTGATACTAGTAGCGCATGCGTTTAGCACTTTCGCGCAAAACAGGGCATATGTGTTGAGAGCATCAAACTATCTCTTTCGAAAACTTCTGATAAACATCTATTTTGAACTAATCTCGAGCGCGTAGACAGTACTATCTACTTATCGCTGACAGCCCTTTCAACGTCTTTAGCCTCAGAATTGTTGAATAATGAATCAAAAAATAAAAAGACTAGCTACGAAAGTAAATAGCAGGGACGAGTTACGTGACTCTCTTTAACTGATCGCTTGAATACAGTTATAGTCACTTTGGACTGGAAGCGTCTTTTCTGCAAAATGACGA
>MU870893.1:0-11214 GCA_036418205.1 Ostertagia ostertagi | reverse complement strand
ATAAGAGCTGATAAGAGGCGCTGAAACACAAATTTCACGAAATTCATAGTGCGCTTCGCAGCAGTCGTCAGGAGCTGATTTTGGGACATGATATAGGGGGTGGGACGGGAACATATTTGGTGGGGGTCAAAAAGTGATAACGACTGATGAGGACTGATAGTAACGATATGCGTACGAACGTAGAGATCACTCGAAACCAGATTGTAGATAATGCATTTCATTTCAATATCATTTCATTAGCGTTGTAATTGTAAACTCAAACACCTTTCGACCGCTACACCTTCTAGAGTTCTTGAGGATGAATGGGATGCTCGAATAAATATGATAATGAATACTGGGCATTCCGTTTTGAGATATTCGACCGCTAAATTACCTCGATACTCGACGCATAGTGGTTGTTTACATCATCACTTTAGCTGTGCACTTCACTGCGCTTATCAAACAGTGAGATACAGCCAAGATGGCCTATGCAACGGACAGTAATGCATTTAACGAAGCAGCTATAATTTAGCGGTGAAACCTAAAGCTTCATCGATTGTCAGTTCTATCAATGCGCGCGGTAGCGGGCGGAGCTAAACTGGTCATTTATAAACGTTCAAAGAATACATGTGATATCCTATTACAAAATGGTTGAAGCAAAAAAACTTTTCACAGTGTGAGCAGCGAATGAAGAGAGGGTCACTGCAGTCATCACTTTCACAAGCTTCTTCCATTTGAGATGAAGAACAGTACTGCACAGGTGTCACAAATGCCCGGGTGTGCCTCTCGCTAGAGTACAATCCTCTTCTGATCCTTCCTCGAGCATTGGTGGTTGAAATGAAATTTATGCTCAAAACCCTGTTTTCAGCACGTGTTCGCGGTCGAAAAGGCGTGCTACTAGTCAAAAGGAGGTCTAGAACCGTTTTGCAAAAGTTTAGGAGCCGAAAGGATAAAAGGCAAAACTAGCGTCATCAAGGATCCGAACCTCCATCTCGAGTCCCCAAGTCCATCCGCTTACCAACTGCGCCACCGAAGCACACCACGGAGCGGCTCGAGTGGTTCATGAACGCACTCCCCAGCCGATAAACGATTTCGCAACTTCGTTCAGAGAATCGTTTAGCAGATTTGGAGGGCGGATTCGAATTCAGCGTCCCAAGAGCATACAGAAATATGCATATCATCTTGAAAGGCCATGTCGAGGTGGGATCCTTTCCTTGTAAGATTCGATGCATGGTGGTTGCTTACAGACATCAGTTAAGCTCTGGACATCACTGCGCTCATAAAAGAGTGGGGATGGAGGTTTTCAAATGGCCTCTACGAAACTATGATTGACGACATGATAGCTTACGACATGTGTTCATCTTGTGCCAACGATCAGTATCCAGATATTGTTACGCAGGCACATACCAGTTCAATAGAAATGAATTGCCCGTCATGGCACGGATAAGCTGTCGAATTCTTAGTTTTGATCAGGAGTCGATGATCCTTGCAGATTGGCTGAATCATTGATGATTGCTCTCAAGGGAATGAGGTTCGGTGATTGCTAACAGAAAAGGGAGTTCCTTTTTGTTTTGAAAAATATTGTAACAACAATCTGTAGCATGCGGCATTTATAAAATACAATGAACTTGCAACATTATAGTTTTTGTTGTTCGATGTCCAAACCAAAATAATTTTTCTGAAGTCATAAATATCTAACTTTGCCGTACCTCGTAACAACCAACAGAGCGAAACCATGTGATATTTTCGCGCTCGCCATTGTCTTCAATAGTGCTATTTATACGAAAGCAAAGGGATGATGGAGAGAATACCTATAGTGTATACCTATAGAGTAGACATTTCCACTGAGTACATCGAATTTTGCATTTCTTGTCTCAATTGTCGGTCTTCGGAATGCATACCTTGTCTGTTTGCTCATTTAAAGGCAAACCCCGGGATAGCCCGAATGGAGGAGGGATCCGCGAGGGAAATTGTAAGGTCCGTACCTACCTAGATCACTCCAGCTTCGTCGCAAAAATTGCGCGGTTAGGGCGCTAATCCTTACGGGCCTGCAACCATCGACCCCCGTTGCAACGCTTCCCACCCACCCTCGAGATCAGCGTGCTCTCTCGAACGGCGTGATCTCTCGCGTGTTTTGTCTTCTTTGATCGCCCTGTCTCGCCATCGTACCACATCCGACCTTTTGAAGGTTAAGGCCTTAATTTCAGCGTTCCCAAAGATTTCTCTTGCTTTCCCCACTTTCAGGTCGTTCCGCAGCTAAGTCATCCCTAGGAAGCGCCCTTGTCACTAATTTTGTCCCGGGGCATGCCTTTAACATATTGATGACAGCGCGAACCGCATGCTCCCGCATCGTTTGTTTACTTTCACGCATGAGCTACCTCTTCCAATTTTCCTTTTGACAACATGACCTCAAAGGCAAAACATGGGCTCAGGTCCACTCAACAAGTCTTCATTGTGGTCAGTAAATCAGGTACTTGAGTGCAGAGGTCGCACCAGCTTTCCTGCATCGAAACGCGTCACTAAGACCCTAGGCGCCAAGACTTCTAACAGACTCCACCAAACTTAACATGGTCCGCCCACCGTTCGATATCTTGTCTGCGTCGCCATCTTGATCTGCTATGCTCCTTTTCTCAGAATTCTCTACCACTCTCCATGCTCACTCCCTCTTTCCATATGTAAGTGGAATTACCTAATTTTTGATCTTGACTCTTGCCTTTATGCGCCGTGGTTCACGGACTGGTCAGATATTTTTTGCTTTAGCGAAACTTTCCACACTCCCAGAGCTTTCTTTATATCTCCATGCAAGTATAGAAAATAGTTGTGAGAAAACAGAGAACTGTACGCATGGTAACATATATCTGCGGCTATGATATGCGTATATGATAGAGCCACGCATGAATTCTTCGAAATCTCCTGGTCCACAAAATTTCTGAGAAAATTACCAGCGGGAGAATGTGTCACGTTTGGTCGCGAATTCCAAAATCATAACAAATTTAAAGAGTAAGAACGCCAAAATTTTTTTGCTGAATTTTCCCAGGAAGGATTGCTTTTCGTGCGTCCCCAAATAATAAGCCCCCTTCGGTATTTCTTCGTTGGGTTTCGCTTTTGCTTGATGAAACTGATTGGCTGTCATCGATTTCCTTTTATGAATTATCACGGGAGGAAAGCAATAGATGGACGTCGAGAAAGGGCAAATTGTCGCAAAAAAGAAAGACTACAATACCGCTACTAATTTTTGTTCAATTTACGAAATGCGACGCAGTCAGCCCGTCGCAACCGTCGCCTCGCCATAACACGTAACAAATGAATGAGTAAGGTCATTTGGGAAATGATTATGCACTGGATAGTCTCTTGCGATACGAAGAATTCAACAGTTTCGAGGACTTTTGAATTTCTCTGGACTTTTCGCTTCATTTTCTTAAAATTTGTCAAATTACCTGAGGCTCATTAGCGAGCGTCGCTCGCTATAATTATAACTCAGAGGGGAACAGAGATAAATAGCCATATTTAGCGAGTAATAAAGTTATTATGTTACTACCTATAAAAAATGAAAGAAGAGACTGTTGTGTTCTTCAGATGATACTCGTCATTTGAACCGAAATTCATTCAGTGATGGGTCCACTTTTGATTGAAGTCATTGTGGACATGAAATCTCCTTTCAGCAAGGTTATAGTAAAACTAAGAGATCTGAGCCTAGTCACTGATGGTTCCTTTACGAGATCATCCCATTGAATGAAAGTTTTTGAAGTTCCTACCTAGCTCCAGCTGTCAATTTCTTGGCCTTGAATCAGAGCAAAATTCAAACTTTTCATGGAAAGATACCAGTACAAAAAGTATACCAAATAGTATACAAAGAAAAGATCTTGAGGTGCGACAAAAGCCGTCTGGTAATTGAGAGAGATCTGGAGGTCAGCGGCTCGGCGAGACGCCTAATTAGGTAAAATGGTTTAGTGCAGAGAGATGGCCGCAATGAAACTCGAAAAAGCATTAGAGAACTTTGTGATTGAAATTCATATAATGCTACAAGCATTTCCCAAATGGTTGGTCGATCAGATTCCACCGAAGAGGATTATAGATGGTATACTTTTTGTACTATTTTCTTTCCATGAAAAAATGTGAATTTCGCTCTGATTCAAGACCTCGAAATTGACAGCCGGTGCTAGGTAGGAACTTCAAAAACTTTTCGTCAATGGGGTGAGCTCTGTAGAAAAGGAACGTTCAAGTGACAAGGCTCAGATCCTATTAGTTTTCACTATACTTTGGCTCAAAGGAGCTTTTCCATGTAAAAATGACATTCAACAAAGCTGAACCACCTGGGATGAATTTGGTATCAAGAATGACGAGCACCATCTGAAGAAACACAACAGTTTCTTTTCATTTTCCATAGGAAACATATAATAACTTTTTTTCTCGCTAAATATTACTATTTATCTGTTCCCCTCTGGTTATAATTATAGCGAGGACGCTCGCTATACGTATAATTATAGCGAGCGACGCTCGCTAATGAGTCAGCCTCAGGTAATTTGATAAATTTCATGAAAATGAAGCGGAAAATTCAGAGAACTCAATAGTCCTCTAACCGTTGGATTCTTCGTGAGCAGAGCTATCCAGTGGTATAACTTTCGAATGACCTAATCCATTTGTTCACGAGTTATGGCGAGGCGACGGTTGCGACGGACTGACTGCGTCGCATTTCGTCGATTGAACAAAAATTAGTAGCGGTATTGTGAATGCCGCGCAGTCGCATTGCGCGGGAATTTTGTCGGACCTACTAAAAAACTAACAAATTCTCTTTGCATCACATGGGAAATGGAACTGACAAGAGCTCTGTATGTTTCTCTCTGCTTTTTGATCAAGATAAAGGCGTAATTATAAGAACAGTGCACAATTTTATCTAAGCGGGCTCTGAAGTTCAGTTTTCTGTCAAACTTAATCTCTTACTTTGTAGTAATTGGTATGTGCTGAAGAACTTTCAAGATCGCTCTATGGCGGGAAGTGAAAAAGGCAGTGTTTTGCATTTAGGAAGCAGGAATTGAGAGTTTGAAACCAGATCTTCCTTCGGTTGGCTTAAACACACTTCACTAGTAAAAAAGATTCGTAAATTCGGTCTTCGCGAATGTTCTTTTTCAAAAACGATGGCATTCCCACTTTCTGCTAAAGACGATCTTGGAAATACTTCAGTACAAACCAATTACTATCCTAGTTTAAGATTAAGTTCAAAGAAGACTCAATCTCCAAACACGCCCAGATAAAATTGGATGCTGTTCTTATGGTGACGCCTTTATCTTGATTCAGAAGCTAGGAAGAACGTCCAGAGTCTATTTTCTACATGATTCAAAAATATAGTTAATTATTTCCTAGAATCGACTGAATCCCCGCGCAGTGAAACTCCCTGGCGTTTACTCTTTCTTTTGTGCAACGATTTGCCTTTTCTCACAGTCCAACGTTGCTTTCCTTTGTGATAACCAAAAGAAGAAAGATTGATGACTGCCAATCAGCTTCATTGGGTCAAAATGAAGTCCAGCGGAGAAACACCGTATGGCTGCTTCACTTGAAGACATGGAAAAAAAGCGATCCTAAGCGGAAAGATTAGCATGAATTTTTTGGCATTTTCAGCCTGGAATTTTCAGTTGATTTTTCAGTTTGCGATCAAGTTTGACACACTTTCCTTTGGACCGTTTTTTCGGAAAATGTTGTGGAACAAGAGATTTCGAACAGTTCTTAGGTGGCTGTACCACTGGGAGACGCAGTGTATAGTTTCACTGAAACAACCGCGTCAGTAATACTCTTGATGCTTGCTACAGCGAAAACTACTAAGATTTGCCTTCTACATGCCATAACGAATTCTGAACGCCTCCTACTACTGCACCTCCCAACAACTTACACATACTGCGCTTTGTTGAAATTTTTTTGCATCATCTAAGTTTCGCCTATTTGCAGCTCAAAGCTCACGAATGGGGCGGCCGCGATCTCCAAATCGCTATGTCCTAATGCGGCAAAAAATAAAACGCGTGTCATCGTTAACGTGTTAATGGGAGAGAAAAGTACAGTACTCGCCGTTTGAAATCGAAAATTCACGCGAATAACGCGAATCCTCGTTAATTTCGTGAATTCGTTATAACTCGGTTCAAAATTGAGCTTTCGAGAATCCGAAGATATCTTTGAATTCAGCTCGTCGGACACTATAAGAATGTGCTTTGATACTTTGGAAAAGCTCCATATAGGATTGCGCCATGCACTCGATTTTCATCTCAAAAAGTAGTTGCTCGCATGTGATGTGTATATAATCCCGCTTATGCGGGCTGACCGCTACACACAGAGAAGGGCCTCAAAACTTACCCCAGAATGCGCCACGTACTCAATCTCATCCACTACATTGTGAGATTAGATGAATGTTATTTTCCGAATTATTTTCCGAATTCTTAGATCTTCATTTCGTTTTCAAGCGCTTACTGGCTTTACGTGTTCCTCTGCTCTCAATATCCCATCCTCTGGTATCTCAAGTGGAATGCTTTGAACAGCTCTCAGCAGGCTTTAAGTCCATTTTCAGAGGAGATGTTTTGCAGAAAGCTGTGAAGATAGCGAACAATTTCCTTCACTGTCGTAGACTATGGTCACTTGTCTGTAGGAATTATGGAAAACTCGGTCGCAAGTGAGCGTTTCCTTCCGTGGTGTGGCCCCAAACATGCCTCCTCGTCATGCCCTTGTGGAAAGTTCAGATTTTTTGCATTTCCAGATGAACTCGCAGACCTGAAATGTGCCCCGTTAGCTTCCCCGTGAAAAATGCTATCGAATGATATGCATTACTTCCCCAGTTGAAACTTTGGTTTTTCACCGTTTTCAGCCTTCCCCTATTGCCCGGATCCCACGATTACTGCCCCAAAATCTCAAAGTTTCATTTTTCGTCGAAACTTTGTCTATTGGGGTAATTCGATGCCCTGATTACGAATATGACATTCATTTTTGATGCTGGTGTCATTTGGCGCCGTTTGGCGCCAATTTGGCGCCACGGCTGTTTCCACCAAATCCGCTGAAAACGTGTGTATAGGGGTTATTTGGGGTCCTGATCACGAATATAACATCCAGTCTTGACGCCGGCGCCATGTGGTGTCACAAACAACACTTCACAGTCAGAGCGTACTCTTAGGCACCTTTCTCAGAGCGCCGACTGTCAGACCGTGGAAAAGGTCATCGAATCGGAGACTTTCCCACGACAGGAAGGAGCCAGAAGCATGTTTCACGTTTTCGACAACGGAGAATAACGATGGCTCTTGCTACTCTTTAGCGACACAATCGTCAATGAGAGCTACTGGGCTTAGCCTTGAAGGACGTGTACGAGACGCTCAAGTTGAATAATCTGCACTTACTGGTTGCGATCCATGGGGTTGATGTCTGTGCCACTATGCCATTCATGTCAACGATCATGAGCCTGATCAACGACGAACGGCACAACGGCTGGATTTGCAATCGTCGAGCGTGCCGCACTGGACCGTCGAACGAGACCAGGGTCTACGTTCATGCCCGAAAGGATTCCTTTTTCGAGAACTGTAACTTTCCTGAGTCCACGGTGTTCGCACTGCCCTATTTCTGGCTGCGCGACATGGGCAAGGTGAAGGACAAGGAATACGAGCTCAATGTGCCACACCAGTTCAATTCAGTGGGAGCGGTTCTTCCGCGGCGAATGTGTGGGGCACTTCAGGAGGAACCCGCCGCCGATCCTCGGAAGGTTCGGGTGCGAGATGGAAATTGACGAAACACTGGTTATCAAACGCAAATACAACCGCCGACGTTGGGTACGCAGGCACAAGTGGCTGTTTGGAGGCATTGAAAGAGGAAGTGGACTCCTTCGGATGGTCCGAAGGAAAGACGTTTCAACTCTACTGCGGCTCATCATGAAGTAGTACATCGAGCACGGTACTACCATCCTCAGTGGACAGCTGGAGAGCTTACAGTCGAATTGCTGCTCTGCCCAACGCATACAGGCATCTCCAGTGAAAACGTGAAATATGCTTCTGGCTTAGCTCACAGTTTTCCACGGTCTGGCTCCTTCCTGTCGTAGGAAAGTCTGATTCGACGACCTTTCCCACGGTCTGGCTCCTTCCTGTCGTGGGAAAGTCTCCGATTCGATGACCTTTTCCACGGTCTGACAGTCGGCGCTCTGAGAAAGGTGCCTAAGAGTACGCTCTGACTGTGAAGTGTTGTTTGTGACACCACATGGCGCCGGCGTCAAGACTGGATGTTATATTCGTGATCAGGACCCCAAATAACCCCTATACACACGTTTTCAGCGGATTTGGTGGAAACAGCCGTGGCGCCAAATTGGCGCCAAACGGCGCCAAATGGCGCCAGCGCTAAAAACGGGTGTCGTTTTCGTAATCAGGACCCCAAATAACCCCAAATGACGAAGTTTCAGCAGATTTGGTGAAAACAGCCGTGGCGCCAAATTGGCGCCAAATGGCGCCAAATGACACCAGCATCAAAAATGAATGTCATATTCGTAATCGCGCCCAGTAGCTCTCATTGACGATTGTGTCGCTAAAGAGTAGCAAGAGCCATCGTTATTCTCCGTTGTCGAAAACGTGAAACATGCTTCTGGCTCCTTCCTGTCGTGGGAAAGTCTCCGATTCGATGACCTTTTCCACGGTCTGACAGTCGGCGCTCTGAGAAAGGTGCCTAAGAGTACGCTCTGACTGTGAAGTGTTGTTTGTGACACCACATGGCGCCGGCGTCAAGACTGGATGTTATATTCGTGATCAGGACCCCAAATAACCCCTATACACACGTTTTCAGCGGATTTGGTGGAAACAGCCGTGGCGCCAAATTGGCCAAACGGCGCCAAATGGCGCCAGCGCTAAAAACGGGTGTCGTTTTCGTAATCAGGACCCCAAATAACCCCAAATGACGAAGTTTCAGCAGATTTGGTGAAAACAGCTGTGGCGCCAAATTGGCGCCAAACGGCGCCAAATGGCGCCAGCGCTAAAAACGGGTGTCGTTTTCGTAATCAGGACCCCAAATAACCCCAAATGACGAAGTTTCAGCAGATTTGGTGAAAACAGCCGTGGCGCCAAATTGGCGCCAAACGGCGCCAAATGGCCAAATGACACCAGCATCAAAAATGAATGTCATATTCGTATTCGTCCAGTAGCTCTCATTGACGATTGTGTCGCTAAAGAGTAGCAAGAGCCATCGTTATTCTCCGTTGTCGAAAACGTGAAACATGCTTCTGGCTCCTTCCTGTCGTGGGAAAGTCTCCGATTCGATGACCTTTTCCACGGTCTGACAGTCGGCGCTCTGAGAAAGGTGCCTAAGAGTACGCTCTGACTGTGAAGTGTTGTTTGTGACACCACATGGCGCCGGCGTCAAGACTGGATGTTATATTCGTGATCAGGACCCCAAATAACCCCTATACACACGTTTTCAGCGGATTTGGTGGAAACAGCCGTGGCGCCAAATTGGCGCCAAACGGCGCCAAATGACACCAGCATCAAAAATGAATGTCATATTCGTAATCAGGGCATCGAATTACCCCAATAGACAAAGTTTCGACGAAAAATGAAACTTTGAGATTTTGGGGCAGTAATCGTGGGGCCCAATCCGGCAATAGGGGAAGGCTGAAAACGGTGAAAAACCAAAGTTTCAACTGGGGGAAGTAATGCATATCATTCGATAGCATTTTTCACGGGAAAGCTAACGGGGCACATTTCAGGTCTGCGAGTTCATCTGGAAATGCAAAAAATCTGAACTTTCCACAAGGGCATGACGAGGAGGCATGTTTGGGGCCACACCACGGAAGGAACGCTTACTTGCGACCGAGTTTTTCCACATAATTCCTACAGACAAGTGACCATAGTCTACGACAGTGAAGGAAATTCTTCGCTTCCTTTACAGCTTTCTACAAAACATTCCTCTAAAAATGGGACTTGTCACGTAATAGGGGGCAAAGGCATGACAAGGGGTGATGTTTGGGGTCACACCACGGAAGAAACGCTCACCTGCGACCAAGGTTTCCATATAATCCTTACAGACAAGTGACCGTAGTCTACGACAGTGAAGGAAATTGTTCGCTATCTTCACAGCTTTCTGCAAAACATCTCCTCTGAAAATGGAAAATGTCACATAATAGGCCCACTATGCCTGCTGAGAACTGTTCAAAGATTCCACTTGATATACAGAGGATGGGATATTGAGAGCAGAGGGAACACGTAAAGCCAGTAAGCGCTTAAAAACGAAATGAAGATCTAAGAATTCGGAAAATAACATTCATCTAATCTCACAATGTAGTGGATGAGATTGAGTACGTGGCGCATTCTGGGGTAAGTTTTGAGGCCCTTCTCTGTGTGTAGCGGTTCAGCCCGCATAAGCGGGATTATATACACATCACATGCGAGCAACTACTTTTTGAGATGAAATCGAGTGCATGGCGCAATCCTATATGGAGCTTTGAGTTGACGAGCTGAATTCAAAGATATCTTCGGATTCTCGAAAGCTCAATTTTGAACCGAGTTATAACGAATTCACGAAATTAACGAGGATTCGCGTTATTCGCGTGAATTTTCGATTTCAAACGGCGAGTACTGTACAATTTATCAGCATCTGATTATTAACCTGGATTACTTGCACAGCTGGTCAGGCTGCGAAGTTAACCGTGGAGAGATGCGGTGACTCATAGTGGAAAACAAACCCAATCTCGCTTAGCTCTGCCTGACTTGTTAACGAGAGTCCCGAATCACTGGTCGGGAGGAAAGCCTGTATAGCAGGCGAGGGCTAGTGTCTGACACCCATCCCTTTCCGGAACATCTATGATCAGATTGTGTGTTAAGCTGTGACTGATGCTTAGCTGCAGCCTACCTCGTTTGAAAAATTATAGTAGTTCATATTGCGAGAATCAGTGCATATGGCATTATAGCCGTCACTGGAGTACGGCCATCTGAAAAAGATCACTTTCTTGCTATTCATACCTCCTTCCCAAAATCAGGGTTCATTTGGTTATGTTCAAGTAACGCATCAACTCACTGTACCCCTGCGACATCACACCCTGTGAACTGTGATTGTTTACACCCAAGAATGTCTTTGCAATGATGTTGTTGAGGCGCTGTTTAGAGAAGTGTGGTTCTTCGTCTAGCCAAGAGCACTTTGTGCTGTTTCAGAATAAAAGGATTAAAGAAAGGAAGCGTACGGAAAATTAATGATGGGAGTCCATATCCTTGGAAACTGTCCCAGTCGAGAACAAGGTTA
>MU870892.1:13464-26064 GCA_036418205.1 Ostertagia ostertagi | reverse complement strand
TTCCTTTCGAGATTTGACCGCGGGACTCGCGCTTGATAAGTGGCACCACTGCCACTACTCCATCTTCACTTGAGCTCTTCCAGACAGCAGAAGACGACAAAGGAGTCTTGATTCTGCAGCCCTAAAACTCCTGCAGCTTAGGAGCTTAGGCTTTGGAAACAAATCCGGAATCCGGATCTACTTCCCACACCAAATCCTCCACTCGAAATGTCACGTGGAACTGTCGCTTTCCAAACAAAACACTTCCCACCCACTCTTCAAGGGTTTCTCCACTTTTCATAGCTGCACGGAAATGAGAAAATGAGTCAGATAATCACTTACAAACCACTTCGACTACATTTCACTCAACGGCCCACGTATGAAGTCTTCTGAGCCAGTTGCTGAGCCAAACGAGCAATTTATAAGCCGCCCCCAGAGCTTTGGGTTACTTGGATGTTGCGCAATAGCATAATAAAGTGGACGGATTAAGTGGCCTGCGGGGACTGAAGCTATGAGGAACGTTAGAGATGGAGTTCCTCTGACAAAAACGAGACGAAGAAATGGGAGACGCCGAACTCAAAAGTGATGCCTTTGAGGATGAAATATGAACCAAATCAAAGGGCAAAGTCGACGAATGAATGAGCGAACGCTATCTTCCAGGAAGCAGTGATTCACAAAACACATGTATTGAAGCATATAACAGGGGTTGTAAACTGCGTCAGCAAGGGATGGACAGAGGATGACGTCGGTATGAGGGACAACTGTGGGGTGTGATTTACGACTCGAGCGGAATCAGCACTTCCTCGCGACGAACCTCGCGCTTTTTTGTGGTCATTTGCGGTCACCTGTCGACAGGCTATCCCTTTGAGAGTCCTGCCTAACATTGGAAAACCTAGGCAGAGCGCAGTGGATACCAGAACATTGGGTGGGTGGGTTATGCGAAGGTTATGTGACCAACCATCATTGAAGACAACCTGAGTTGCGCCTATCGACTTGCTTAGCACCCTCAGAACAAAATTGCCGGGGCGAAAATATTGTATTGGGGAAGGGGTCCGATGGTAACTTGAAGACTTAAAGGCTGATTCCGATGGCGGGGGGGGGGGACGCTGCGGTTTCGATGACGTCGATGAACGTCATTCGTAGAAAGACTTAGAAGGGCAGTACCAACACATTCACAGCGGCTGAATGCTTTACTCCACCAATAACGTTCAATACGTCATCAAACCGCACCGTCCTCCAGCCATCGTGATCACTGCCTTTAAGTCCTCTCCAGAAAATAGGTGTTTGCGTGACTGATTCACATGTGAGATCAATCCCCCTCCTTCCCTACCCCCAGCTTTACTGAGACTTCAATTTTTGGGCAGCAGATGTCCTCGAATGAGTTATGTCCTGACACCAAACTGAACTGCCCTACCTCCATGCCTCATAGAAAGCGGATTACTGTGGATTCTGGTTTGCGATTTGCCTGAACTAGGAGAACCTACCTCATCATGCTTCCGCAGCAAATGACGCAAATCGTAAAAAAGCAAATTGCATGCTCTCTTCCCAATTCAGATTGGTAGCGATTGGAGCGTGAGAAGGTGAATAATAGAGGCTCCAAAAGGCTTCCGTGAAGGGAAACGATCACACCTCAGAAAAGAAGCAAATTCAGCCATGTCAAAATTACACTAGTTGTCAAATGAGCTTGCGTTTTGCGTGCATTACATAACTCTAGTGAAAAAATTCTCAGAGCTTGACCTGAAAAAATTTCTTGAAATGACTTGTTTCCTTTGAACTCAAGAATTCAAAAAGACTAAGAGGCATAAAATATCAGTAAAGGGGACTGCTTGGAGTGGAAATGCAATGTACAGAAAACCGTCTAATAAAGGACTTTTGACCGATGCTATAGTTCATAATGTAATTCGGTTCAACGGAGGATTAGAAAAAGTTTAGTTATAAAATAGAGAAAATAGAGATAAGAATGAAGAGAACTTAAAGGCAGTGGGCACGGGTAGGAAGTGGAAGCGGTTCGATGGCCTCATTGTGCGCAATGGTGACCGATCTGTCAGCGCACAGAGTGACCGTGTGATTTGCATGCATTTTTTTATCCCCATTCAAGGTAAATGCTACATGATGTATCAAAACCACACCGCCTCCAGACGGCACATGTACTCCTATGCCCTTGAAATTTAGCAGAACGCCTTTTGAAATCGCACATAAAACAACTCAAAACCGTAGGCTTAGTTGAACACGTAGTTGACCCCGCTGGAGGCAGCAGATGCTGGAGTGCTGCAAAATCTTGTGAAACTTTTTCAATTCGGAGTCCCCACTGAAAGCACATTAGAGTCGATGCTGTCATGCACGGTCGCCCACGGTTTTGGTTACGGTATCAGATCGCCGATCGCCCGACACGATCACTGATACGATATGCATTGATATGCTGCTGTGATCGTGAAGTCGTTACGATCGGTTACGATGACTGATGAGTTGCGCCTTAGGTTTTTGGGTGGCCCCCCGATCCGGGGTTGTGCAAGAGAACACCGCCCCAAGCCACTGAACCACCTTTATCCTCATGAACCATTTGGGAAAAAATCCCTTTTCACCGGTTTTCCCATAGAAAATGGCAATTTCACGAAGAGAAAGATTTTTCCCGTTCCGCCCACGGCTGCTTTCGATTTCTATTCAAGAGGCATTAGCACACCATTGTTAGCACAATGAATGACAAGAATGAAGTGCTGGAAAAGTGTTGGGTGACTCAGCTGGCGGCCACCCTGCGTGCAGCGCCGAGTCGAACAGCTGCGCGCCATATCAATATCGCGTGTATTCGGAGGAAAAACTGGACTCTGCACTGCGCTAAAAAGCAACTGCGTTTACCTCACGGGCTGATTAATAATTCACAAAATTAGAACAGACTGCAGACGCTTTTCATGCCGCTGCAGCTGAATTGTGTCTCTCGGGTCGACTGGGACCATCTGTCTCATAAAACTCAACCATAATTGGTTTCGAACTCAAATTGACAGTCAGTCATAAATAAATTTTGCAGGGGAAAACTTATTATTAATGGCAGCAATTTGTAAAGGACATCAAAGCTCGTTGCTGGTGTACTGTAGAGTCGACGAGATCGGCCAAAGCATAAATGCATGTTTACCCAGTTGACTTTACACTAGGAGATACCTGAGGGCTAATAAAACAAGAAAGCCCCAAAACCTGGGGAACATAGGTAAGAATCACAGATAGTTTGGGTCAACGGACTACTTGAACTTGGTCCTTTGAACCGCCTCAATTTGATGTTCCCGCCTGCATCTCTCGCGGGTCCCATCCCGTCTCCAAGGCTTAGTCCCAGGGCTTCCACTGGTTCACTGATCGTCTGTGTCTAGCCATTCGTGGCAGGACCATATTAGAAAGTTTAAGTAACTCGTAAATCAGGTAGTGTGGGTCACACAGAGACGTTCATATTACAGCTTTTTAGGATCGTATACGATAACATACGAAATATTGCTCCCGGTGGACAAGTGGTACGTGATAAGCTGGGTAATAACCTACCGTACCTTTTCGTTGTTTAACATTACCCAATTTATATAACCACAACCACCAGAAGCAAGAAGTAAGCCCGTTCAAAAGGCCTCATGAAGGGAACGAGATTGAAGAAGTTGTTTAAGTGGAACTTAATGACACAGCGCCACGGTCTAAGATTCCAAGAAAGGGGTATAGATTGGTCCACAAACGCACAGAAACGCAAGGAGTAATGGCAATAGTGAGCAGGCAGTAGAAATCATTGCTAACGAAATGAGACATGGCGCAATGTGGCTCGGGGGCACTCGTGTCAGTGAAGCCTCAGGGATTAAGCTCAGGCAGGGACGAACTTCGGAGAATAGGCAAAATGTTCTGCATACCGCGAGCGCCTCTCCCTCTTTAAAGGCTCACGCCTGCAAACTGAGCTTTCCGTGATCTTGTATTGCGATGCTCCGTCGCTGCCCGGGTACCCACAGGAGGCCCGTAGTCGGGCAGGAGCAAAGTCAACGCGACGAGTTATGCTTCGGCGTACTGTGCATGTGAAACGTGGTAATGACACTTCATTTTGACCAGCGCGAAATCACTGCGTAAGCGCTGCCGAACTCGTCTGCTGAACTCCTGCCTCTTGCGCGCGACGCGCGCCACATGTCCGCGTATCCCCCCGAGTCACATAGCGCCAGAGCATGTAAGAAGCACGAGACTAATAGCTATAAAATCAGTAATAAATGAATTAGCGAAAAAGATAATTTGAGGAGTGGCGTTGAAATTACTCTTAGGGAAAATGGAGCGCGAACATCTGATTGTCGAAGTTATTCGGGCAACATACATGTCCTCAAACTCGCTCAAATTCCTGTTTAGCGCTGCTTTCGCATGTTTATCCTCGGATTACCCACTTTAGTCAGACCCTAACCTCTCGAGTGAAAGGTGCCTGGAGTTGTTGCGAAACCGAGCAAGTTGACAGAACGGGGAATTCGCTAAAAATAAAAAAAAGTCATGTCAGGTCGGGATAGCGATCTAAACTCCACCCATACCCTCACCTCTGACTCAAGCGTCTTTACTGCCTGTCGAAACACGTTGCGAGTAACGCTGCAAGGTCCACGGAAATCTTTCAGCAGGTTGGACGCCCTACATAACGCCTCAAAATCATAATCGTCACGCGAGACGGGGAAGCATCAGTTAAAATGCACCATCTTGAGCGAACGCCGCCCTCAGAACTTGTTACGCTGCGCCAACACTGCGTCCCGGGAAGATTTAATCAAGTCAAGAGACCCTTGGGAAAAAATGAAGTGCTGCCGCGATGTCGATTGCGGTTAATATAGCGATCTCGGGAGGGGGACGGGGGGGGGGGAGCAGATGGGAAACTTCATGACTAGGTTTTTCGGGAACCCTATCAAGCACCCAATTGAAGATAGTATCATACCTGCCATCGTGGAGGCACAGACCTCCTCCTTCCCAGGCATAAAAGCCCTTTTTCTCTTGGGACCCTTAGACATGCCTGATCCCGATGGAACCGTGGCTAATCCAGTTTAAAGCTAATGTAATCTAAATACGGTACGTCAAGTAAGACCATAACGGCAAGAAAAATTTACCTACAGTACCCTCGAGTTTCTCGACAACTTACCCATAACCAGTTATAACAATGTTTGCACTCATGGGCGGCTGTACGTTCGCAGTTGGTAAACGCTATGACTCAGAAAGTGGGCGAGTGACTGCAGACAGTGAAAGGAAGCAGTTTGACTTTGTCAATCGACGCATTTAGGCCGGGGTTCTCCTAAGGGAACCCCGTGAAAAACGCTGCCGCGCTGAACAGCGCCACTGGTCTCGTCTCTCTCGAGGCCAACAGGAAACACGTCGACAACTGGTTGCGCTTTCATTGCTCTCGTAAAAACAACAACACCCCGCCGAGCTGCTCCGGCTAAACACACTCATGGAAAATTACTGGGTAACTCTATAGGGACTGAACTAGTCATTCAACTTATCGCGAGTCCTAAAGATTGAGTTCTTTACAGGGTCAATCATTACGCTGACAAAATCTCCGGCGCTATCGCAATATACGGGGTCATTATGGTGACAGTGCATTTAAAAGCGCGTAAACGTGACTTCTTTGTTAAAAACGGGGCTAAGCCTTAGGCGGGGGTATAGAGACTCCAAGGTGCATGAGCCATTTCCATTTTTCCTAAACTCCCGCTACCTTCACCTTTACTCAATCGTCTAGTAATCCTTAACCAGGTGCTACCTACTTCCTACCCATCACCTTTCTTTCATCACCAAGTAGGATGGGATGAAGGGAGGGGGATGGGGGTGAATACTAAAAATAAATGCTGAAATGCTGGAATTACCAATGCCTTGAAATTTAATTCCCAAACACTCTTCTTTACCAGTTCTGAAAAAGTACAACCCTTACTTCAGCGAATCACGATCTGCCCTCGAAAAACCACAATTACCACCCTCCTACGCCTCTCGCCACTCCCCATGTCTCTTTAAATTTTGTCCAATGGGGGTGCAATGGGCGCTTGAAAACGCTGGTTCTCCATAACATAGCGCATTTGGGTGTGAAGAGCTCTATTTTGTGAAGTGAAGAGGTACAGATGGGGCTGGGATTTCCAACTTCACGCTTATAGGTTCAGATCCTACCCATAGCAAACAAACCTTCAATTTCCTGAGGTCGATTAAATAATGTGATAAACCCTCGAAAAGATACGAGTTTATAATACCAGCTTAGACAGCACATTTCACTGGTACGAGGGATATCCATTCCAATAGTTCCAACGAAACACAGGATAAAGTCTGAAGCAATGGCTATCTCAAACCCTTCCTCATCCCGATACATTCTGTAAGGAAGGCAATGATTGGTCATGGGATTTTCGTAAATTCACTTGGCAATTGACAACTTCCAACTACTCAGAAACACAACTAAGAACCCCGAAACAAAGGCTTACACTACTCAGCGTGCCTACAAATACCGAATACAATTTACTCGATTCGGCTTATCTCCTTGTTCGCCAATCTCCCATAACAACTCAACTACTCTGTAGAGAATAACAAAGGATTTCCTTTAAGCCATAGTAGCGAGAGCCAGAAATAGAAATCACAAGACAACGACAAAGGGCACTTGTGGAAACCAACCACCTCAAAGTTAACAAGGGTGTTAAAAAAGGGAATAAAGAAATCCTAGATGTAGGCAGAGAAAAATGATCTGATGACGAAAACAAGCTGAAATGGAGGAGCGCTCGTAAAAGAACAGATGCGTTGAGAAGACTAATAAGGAGGCGGATGTCGTAGGAAAAAACGACAAAAGTAAGCGAACAAGCATTAATGCAACGAGCTCATCAGAAAGTTATATAAATAGATAGTTGGTTTGACAGAGTCACAAAAGGAGATCCACGAAAAAAATCATGAAAGAACAGAGTACTTGTAGGTGAAAAAGGGGTCCAGTTGAGTCAAAATAGCTTGGAGACGCTACTCCAACGCCTAATGGCGCCTTCCTTATTTTGACAAGACGAGGGCTCCTCGTCGCCGGCCTAATAACCTGCGGCCACTTGCATGTAATTTTTTATACATTGTTTGCGGCAAGGTATGGTTATTCTCCTCGACCAGGCAGGGGCGTAAAGTGATGTTGATGAACCCTTTTGTTTATCCTTTCTACGCCGACATTAAGTGGATTTTGTTTGGTTTTTCGCATTGTTCTGCGAAGAATTAGACATGGGCCAAGCGTCAAAATTTGCAGGCGAGGTATGCGCGTGTCACTTTGTACCAGAATCAAACACTAGAAACGTTATGGTGGTGGAGGTAATGTTGAGCCATATGGGAACCTGGAAAGGAAGGGTGAAAATTTTGGGATCGCTCGTGCGCGACAGTTACACCTAACCTCTTAACACTCGGCCTTTTGAGCCGCCAAAACTGCCAAAAACAGATAAAGAGAAAGTAGCTCATCCGGAAACAAAAACGAGCAGTGAAGTGATCAGATGCTGAGTCGTTGCACTGGGATACGCATGCCTTCCCCAACAATAACGACGGACATCGCGACGCGTTCCTCTTAGTCTACCCTCCTGAAAGCCGAGTCAGTTCACCAGAGAAAAGAGCGATACTCCCAGCCTTAGATCATCCCAAATATACAAGAACCTTGCAAAAAAATATGGTCAGGGTTTTCTCTGCCTGGGACGTCGTACGCTTGCCCTTTGTAAGAGTCAAAGGGCGCCCCTCGAAAACTTCAACCACCGGCATCGTGTTTGAAGAGAGTTTTGAGATTTTGACCAATCGGTCCTTTTAAAGAAACTCCTTACGGAATGCTACCCAAGGACTTCTAGAGAACCAAGGTTTGCAGAAGTAACATCTACGCCAATAACAGTGAGAGGCAGAAGAGAAGAGGGAGGACTCGTTTTCCTCGCTATCGACACTCAATGTCAATTAACGCGGTGTGCAGCCACGCGTCAATCCATGAATTACGAAAGGATTACGAACACGGCAGGGCGGAACCGACAGGCTTATGGGGGGCTAGGATTAACAGCCGCCACCCAGCAGTTTCAGTAGGATTGAGCGGATCAAGAATCCCCCGTATCATCCTTTCCTTGGAAGGGAGGCCGTCACGATACTTTGAAAGTCGCCGGATCAGCAAAGGCATGACCATCCATCCTTAGAGGTTCGGTGTAAGCCATACACAGGGGCGTTGTTTGCGCACCCTCTAACCTAACATGGGAAACGCTCGAATCTGCTTCGTCTTTAAAAATGGGCTTTCACCAAGACGGTTCTGTCTGTAAGTGCCAGTGGAGCGTAAAACCCAATAAGTTCATAGTACATTAAAGGAATCTTCCACGGACCATGGACCAGTGGGCGGGACCGGAAGTGGTTTTGCGACGAAATGCATGGTAGGTACGGATCCACGTTCATGGGAAGGTTTGAAGTGAATCCTGTTCGTTCGACACGTGGATCCGTACCTACCATGCATTTCGTCACAAAAACTTCCGGTCCCGCCCACTGGTCCATGGTCCGTGGAAGATTCCTTTAAGTAAAATGATACTCAGAAAGCAAAAGCCTATTTAGGACGTGGTAAAGGCAGACCCTCGTCGCCCCTTAGCTGTGATGTTACGTATGAAAGGATTCTCGTCGAAGACATAAGAGGCCGATGAGGAATCGAGCTCGCCGTCGTTGCAGTCAAGGGCTACGCTGGGCTGAGCTGGCACCCTTCAATAATATCGGACCAGGGATTCTCATCATCCTTGAAACCGCCCAAGAACCGCCTATCACAGTTGGCTTCCCTCAGCTAAGGACATACAATACTTGGGAGCGCTGAACAATCGAATACTATGTATGGCACCAACGATCTAGTCCAGCTTCCCGGAAGCTCTAACAGAGGCGCAAATGTACTATAGTTGGCAAGAATTTATGCTCACTATCCTGACGCGCGCCACCGCTCCCTGCGCTCAGGTGCATGAACCACAGAATCTTTTAAGTGCAATGTTCCAGAAGTTTAACCATAAGTGGGTAATTTTCAAGAACATAAATAGAAACTCTCACAGACGTCGTGGAAGATGGCAATTTGCCCTTTGGTTTGAATCTGTTCTTGAACTTTCAAGGGATAATTTTAGAATACTATAATTAGACAGAAAACAAAAGCAGAAAACGACTAGGAATCCTGTAATTTCGGCAGAGTTGTATTGAACAGAAGGATAAAAATGAATATTTCGAATAGTTCTAATGAAGAAAGATATATGAACCTGCTATCGAATTTCGCAGCCTTTGAGATGCAGCCGTTTTGCCCGTTCGTAAGGGGTATAATGGCTTGGTTATAAGGAATAAATATTCGCCAAGCGATTAAATCGGTCGGCGATGCGCCACGCACTCGACTTCTTTTCACAATCATCCTGGCAGAGGAATGCAACATGGCCTATACAATAACATTCCGAAGGCCGACCGATGTACAAGTCAGCATTTCAATAATCTTTTAGGCTTGTTTTGTTTGTTAACTGCTATTTTTGGCCACAGTTTGCCTTTCGAATGTTTCTCTTGTTAAAAATCTTAGGAGAGTTCGGTATCAACTCATCTACCTAAGAGAGATGGAACAGCATGCTGACCTAAGCTGGATTCCATCCGAGAACAGATACAGGATCATACGTACGGTTGTAATCACCACTTGAAGCTATACTGTATCAGCACTAAGCCTCGTGAAAAGGTACAATGGATCGTAGTTCGGAGTGTTGAAGCAGTCACAACCAGCGCAAAAAAGCGCTCCAGAGCCAATCTTTTGCGCCATAAGCAGAAAGAAGCCGTCTGGATTCTCATTAAGCTCAAACAGGTTTACCAGACAGTACAGATAATCAAGAATATAAAGAGGTTTTTGAACTTTTACTATATTCTTGATCACCTGTACTGCCTGGTAAACCTGTTCGAAACTCTTCCTACTGAAAAGCTTGACATGAAGATGAATCTGTTCATCATTTTTATGAACCTCTGAATTACTTGAAATCAATTGAAATCACCATTCAAAATCATCCCTACGTAGAAGCCCTTCTGGAAACGCTTATAGCCTCTGCACGGAAATTCAAATATTTTCGCTGCATTGCCGATCGAAAACAAGCTCGATGAAAAACTTTCATGCATTTCAAACCTGCGCTCGACAGAAATGGCATCGGCCTAATGGTGCCACCCGATGCAACCCGGCCGTCCCGCTATGTGGACGATTGATAAAAAATTTCTCTATGATACATCAATATTATTATATAGCTGCTTAGGAGCTGCTAACCTTTTCACTAGTGGGCCATGTTTCGCCCAAATTCAGGTGAAATATGGCACCTTGGCGTCGCAGGTTCTCCTTTCCCCAAAGAGAGGGGAAGGGACGGGCAAAAATACCTTTGAAATAATTTCTTTCCTTGAATCAGTTCCCTACCTTCGGTACGTTTTGGCTTCAAAAACTGCGAAAAATGATCAAAAACAAGCCCTCTTAGGGTAGCTGCGATAGTAGGAAATCTGAAGGGGACCTGCGTCCCGCTCAACAGATGGAAGCAAAGTATGCATAAGCCGTTAATTATTACGCGGAAAACAGAAGGTCTGGGTTCGAGCCCAGCTTACGGCAAAGCCCTTGCCCATATGCCAAAATCTTACAAATGACGGCAACTTTTGCACAGCTACCTGCCGTGAAAAACAAACAAAATAAATATAAACAAAAAAACAAAATGGTCTAAAAATAATACAGTCAATGAATAATAATCGACGCCATCCATAAGGGGCATCACAAGTGGCGCCCCTCGATCCCCTCCCCAGCCCGCAGCCTCGATCGGTAAGGATGGGGGGGGGGTGAGCAGCTATAGACTTGCATCGCAATGCCCCCCCTACCCGATAGCGCCGATAATCTAATCAGTAATTTACCATTAATTATTAGTTTTGGACTTTTTACTGTGATTTTTTATTTACTTTATTTATTTTTCCCTATATAACTAAGAACTCGTAAATGTAAGAACTAAAGGCTACGCAGTGCTCGTGATCAACCAGCTTGGGCAGGACATCTTTCACTATGGCGGTACATCCGGAAGGGATAGGTAGCTCTCAAATTCCTAAGCGGGAGCGACCTATCGGTAAGCAATACCCAGATCACGATGCGGATCTCTCTCGACATCCCTTAATCAAACAAGCCCTGATCTCAACAAATCTCTTGAACACCGGCTACACCAGGCGCTAGGCCAAAGTAGCGAGGCAGCGAAGGATCTCCGCCTGACAACATACTCTCCCGAATCAGCTCCTGCTCGTGGTCTGGTCTTCCTAAGCCTAACCCTCGGTACCTCTCGATTCTTCAAGAATAACCAACATCATCAAAGAAATTGAAGGGTAACAGAAAGAAGACCCTCGCAGAAGCAAGTGAAAATTTGACAAAAAAAAACTGGTTGATTTACATCTTCTACTTTTACTGCTGTTTATTTGTGCTCAGTTTACTATTTTAATAATCCTGTGTTTCAATTGTCAACAATAGCCAAAAGAATAAATAAACGAATAAGTAAATAAACCCCAAAATCTAATGGCCAAGCAGCTCACCAAAGAAAGTTAGTGAAACTAATCAAAAGAGAAGGAGCAGAAATAGCAGCAGGATTTTCGATCTCTCAGCTGGCATTATTCAAATAACAACCCAACAATAGGCCGCGAGCTCATCTCAAAGGAATTCGTGAAATATCAGAAAAATGACATCAAAGAAAACAATAAAGGCGCTCCAAAATAACATATTGATTCCGCTGAAAGACATGGAAATGTCGGACGAGAGTCAATGAACGGCTCTGTCCGTCAGTGGCTCTAGTGGATCGCGCGAGCGGCGGATGAGACGAGGCTATCAGCTGCGCCTGTGCGACTGGCGCGGCTGGGGGAGGTCGGGGCAGCACACACACACAGCACACCGCCAACGAAAGGATCGATGATGGAACGCGGCGGGAAACCGAGTGTCTGCTGATGCCGCAACTGGGTGGTGGTAATGCCGATGGTGTGATCGTGGTGGTGGTGGTGGTGGTGATTGGTGGCGGCTGCGGGGTGAGAGAGAGAGCTTCAACTAGTTTACAATAACACCACATGACAACATAAAGCTCTGGTTGAGGTTCGGAAAAAATCGGAGAGCTCTGGACAAGTTTCGGACCCAGAGTCGATCACCCAAGCAGAGGGTTGTTAGGAAGAAGATCAAAAGCACCACCAGACCAGACCAGACCTACCTGGCCGTAATCTGGATGTTTACTTCATGCACATCTAGCAGAAAACTGTTTAGGGTGTCTTCTTTTTGTAGGTGGCGGAAGTGATGTACCGGCATGTGGCGCCGCTTAGCATATGCACGGTCAGGGGATCAACCCTGAATCGGACTCCATCCAAGCCATCAAAGCCTTCCACCCGCGGCTGGTGAATTGGTAACTGACTTTTCTGGGAGTGAACATACACTGACTTCAACACCGGCCCACCCCTGCAATTAACACCACTACGGTTCCGAATAGAGGAAGAATGCATGGCGCATTCCAAAGGAGTTGATCAAAAACCGATGTTTCATTCTTTATACTCCATTTCGACACAATGCCACTATCTCTTTTGGTTTTCAATTTTTGGCCGTTTATTTAACGCTCCCATAACTCTATTGGTCTTCGCTTTAGTTGCAAAAGGATTACAACGAGT
>MU870892.1:0-13364 GCA_036418205.1 Ostertagia ostertagi | reverse complement strand
AGGGTTGTTAGGAAGAAGATCAAAAGCACCACCAGACCAGACCAGACCTACCTGGCCGTAATCTGGATGCTTACTTCATGCACATCTAGCAGGAAACTGTTTAGGGTGTCTTCTTTTTGTAGGTGGCGGAAGTGATGTACCGGCATGTGGCGCCGCTTAGCATATGCACGGTCAGGGGATCAACCCTGAATCGGACTCCATCCAAGCCATCAAAGCCTTCCACCCCGGCTGGTGAATTGGTAACTGACTTGCCCTGGGAGGAAAGTACACTGACTTCAACATCGGCCCACCCCTGCAATTAACACCACTACGATTCCGAATAGAGGAAGAACGCATGGCGCATTCCAAAGGAGTTGATCAAAAACCGATGTTTCATTCTTTATACTCCATTTCGACACAGTGCCACGTTCTCTTTGGTTTTCAATTTTTGGCGTTTATTTAACGCTCCCATAACTTTATTGGTCTTCGCTTTAGTTGCGAAAGGATTACAACGAGTAAATAAATAAATAGACAATTAAAAAATAAACAACTCTGAGTTCTAGATTCTGGTATTCATTCCCTTAACCGGGAGAAAAAGCCTCAATTTCCCTCATCCCCTCTCCCCCTCCACTCCGCCCCCCCCTTCCCCCTCCCGGACGAGAAGAAATTCTAGTTCACTATTGCCAACTGTTGTCGAACATTCCCTGAACTGGTTTGTTTCGCAACTCTGCAACTTTCAGTGCTGCACTAATGGCTCTTCCCTTAAAAAAGTGGGTGTGTGCCGGAACAGGGGAACAATCAACAGTCCGGACAAGTAGTAATTGTTACTTTATTTTCACCAATTTTTACTTCTACGGGAATGTCAAGGGCAGGGATCAACACACAAATTTGAAGCGGGCAGCAGCTGACGACGGTCTTTAGATCTTCTTCAAGCCTGAGACTGAGCACATTATCGTAACTCTTTTATTCCTGTAATTTTAACTGAAAAATCAAAAATTCTAAGGTGACAATAAGGAAAAACTATTCTTCCCGACGAAGCCCAAGACTTGGCTCATTTTTGCCAAAAAAAAGAACTATTGCTTGTAAGTTCCAGTGGGCAAAGAGAAGCCTTATCTCCCAGACATCTTAAGAGTTTTGAAGGGATTGAATTCACTCTGAAAACCATCTGCTTCATAAAAAGCGATTTGAAGAGTTCCCGGAATCTAAGGACTAGGAAAAACCACGAAATCATTTATCAAGAGGCTTCAGTGAACATGTGGGCACTGCGCTACAAGGCTCAGCAGTTGCGCCCACAGCTGCGCAACCCACGAGTTGGACTAGTTTGACACAGCATTTGACCCAAATGAACCTCTCATTTCCCGGATGTAACTTGACTTTATACAGGTCCAGATGGTCCATAGCCCAACCATTGTTCGAGCTCCGTGTATCTCCTCTTGTCTGTTTCGTCCTGGCAATACCTGCGCTCTGGGTCTATCTGGCGCCTGGAAAGGGGAAGGGAGAAGGAAGGGGCGAGGGGGGAGGGGCGAGTGAAGAGTAGGTCCGTTTGCCAAAGGAAGCTCACAATTTTCACTTTTCTCTGGCATATCTCGATGTTTCTGAGATCACTGCCCTTGCCAAGGCAGGCCGAAGTGATGGGAGGAAGCCCACTATTAAACTCAAGTTTGGCCTGAAATTGAACCACAACGAGAAACGAAAGTAAACAAACTCCTCAGAAACCGAGATTCTGTTCAATGTTTAAAAAAATAGAGGGATGATTTATTGTGTGGGGGAATTGTTAATCCCAACACAATGCTCTCGATGTTACATGCCATGTGACAATTTATCACCCACAGCACGCCCCCTTTCTGGTCAATATTTTTAGCCATATGGGCATGCAGGATGTTTTCGAAGGCCAAACTCTGTACACGGACTGAGCTTGTCTTCGCAAGGAGAGATATCAATATAGTGCCCGGGCGCTGGAGGAATCTTCCCAAGATTTATTTCTTTTGAGGATCGCCTCAAAGAAGAATTCCACGATAAAGGTCGTATCTAGAAGGGGAACATACGTAACGGTAAGACAGGCGGTGATTTAGCATGGCCGTCGCTGCGGCGCTATTGCCGTGATACGCCCACTGACTGGCTAATCACTCATTGTAGATCGCCAGCCTTTAGCAGAGATCGCGTTCGGGCTGCAGAAGCCAGCACCGATGAGAGTTGCATCATTGCGGAAAAATGGGCAAGGAAGGGGCCCTATTTCTCGGGTTGCGTGCCGTTTTTCATGGACTTTCCTCATCCTGGCAACTGCACACTTCCACATGATCCCCTCCAAGACTGCCTCTGATCCTAACCCTCCGCCTTCCAAAAGCCTGCACGAAGCTTCCGAAAGGCACAAGACAATACAAACTACGAACCACCTGGTTTTTGCGCGAAAAAATCCAAGACTGATTCGTTTGTAACGATTAGGTACCGCTGCTACCAAGCGTAATCTGCGACAGTGGAGCCGGCAGAAGCCTGTGCGTCTGCCCCTTCAGTGGCGATACTGTGCTGAAGTCTGGTGCCAACCTGATCCACATTATCCGAGAAAAAGAACTTTCGTCAATCCGCCCAAAACGCCTAAAAAAAGGCATCAGAAGGGAAGATCGTCTTTAATCTTTCCAAAAGTTCTTTAAGAACTTCTCCTCCAGTTGGCTCAAAGAATGCACGGTCTCAGCTGCCCGAATACAATCCCTATGTATTGACTTCGATCACATCCAAACCAATTTTTCATCGCCCCTGACCTCAAGAAAACCCTACGCTATTTCCATTAACTAAGCCCCCATCTGACTCGGCGAAGAGAGGCTTACCAAGAATCCAAGTCAACACATTTTTTATCTCTCGAACATCGTATATAGGAGATTCATTCGATTATGCGAAAAAATGGCCACCGAACCAATTCACACAGCGAAAACAAACGTAAACAACCATGCCAAAACAGATGTCAACATTTGTGACCACCCACTTTCAATACGGAATCTCAGGTGTTCAGTTTACTGAACCGCTTCAACCATGCGCTACATGACGCCGTGTTATCTTACCCAATGGCAGAAACACGGCAAAACTTTCAAGCTTTAAAGGAGGAATTCACGATTAGAATGAAGGTCGAAGAAAGGGAAACTGACCTAGTTGAGGGACCCACGGACCTCCTGAGGGTGCGAACTGACGCGCAATTCGCATGGAAAAATTTGACCTCGGCGACCTATCATGCCTCAAAGCTGGCGGGTCCGGCGATCTCCGCCCACCGATCATCTGATCACTCGCCGTAGTTCAATACGTGGCGAGTGATTAGATAGCTGAGAGAGCGTAGTGTTGAAGAGGGCACAGCGATGAGAGTCGCATCAATGCTCGAATCAACGGGCAAGGAAGGGGTCCCATTTCTCGGGTTCTGGGCCGTTTCTCATGGTTCTTCCTTCTTTCGTGTACCACTCACCATCCCTAGGTTAATTTGAAATGGGTTGCTTTTTCATCGTGAATTCGTCCTTTAAAGGTCGTTACTAAACAGCCAAACTGTCTAGACATGCGGTAAGTAATATATGAAAGTTAATTGCTATGCCATGAATAACGAGTCCCCGGAAACACAAACGACCAGTCCATTTCAAAGTAAAGAATGTAAATAGGTTTGAAAAATGAAAAATTAATATTCATGATCATACGACATTATACGAAGTTATACGAAACACCATATCAATATCAATCATCATCATGACGACGGCGTGAAAGCTCACTTAGGATCGTATTCGAGAGTATATTCTATGCAGTGGGAAGAGAGGAGCGGGACCTAATGAAAGTGCTGGTAGCTGAGCAGGTGATTCAGAATCAAAAATTGACATTTCTATACCAAAGTCATAAAAATTGAAGCGGAGCAAGTTCGTGTGTTAGTACAAGATGAAATAATGAAGAAAAGAATGAACTAAAAAAAAAAAAAAAAATGAAAGTAGAAGCATGAAAAAGTGAAAACGCGAACCTGAATTCTCCTGCACGGGCCGGTTAACACTCTAAGATCGCCAATAACTGGATCCTAAAAAATTTCGTGTTCCAAAGGATCGTAATATCGATCCGACCGAGAACAGAATATCAAATGGCGCGACCCTAGCAACTGACCAAACACGCATAAGCATTTTGACTAGCTTTACGTTTTTGTGAAGAAATTAGGAATTCATGGAAAAAGAGTAAATATCTGAAGGGGTCAAAATTAGCACCAAATTACCCGCTGAAACAATTATAGTGAGGCCATTATTACCATTTTAGGTGCCTCACACAAAACTCGCTAACCAGAATAGCTGACCGATTATTTAATGATTCAATAAAGCATAAGCAATGACAGCAAGACCAGAAAAGGGCAGTTAACAGGCCTTGAAACGGGAACAATGACGTCATGGCTCCACCCCGTTGCGATAGGAGGAAAAGACCATAGTAAGCTTAAGATGAAAAAGTAAGATCGCATGTCAAACGTTCGAACGAACATTTGAGCCGATAGGTTCCAAAAGTGGGCTCGTCAACAGCCACTCACTGACTACAATCTCAGTCAATCAGCTTGGAGAGCAGAGCTAGAGACACACAAACATAGACAAAACATCAACACTAAGGCATACTCTCCACGGATTATGCTCACCTAACGGGCCCATATTTAGTGCGAGAAGTAAGGGTAGTTAAGTGAGGGAGCAGCAAACTTTAACACAAGTTCATCCCAGCCGACTGTTATCGTCCCTTTCAGATTCAAGGAAAAGGGCGAAAAAAAGGTCAGCAGAAAAGAGGCAGACTGAATCGGACCCATATATCTCTGATCCCAAGGATACAGGAAAAAAGGAAACATAAAGAAGAGTAGGAAAATGTTCTTGTGCACAGTAACGGCTATGAAACCCATTTGCATGGTGTCCTGCATCTTTGCACCTGGCGCTGAAACTCGCCTTGTGGAGGTTAGAGGAGCGGGTGCGGGCGCAAGCGGAAAACGTAAAGAGGTAACAGTTCTCCGATTAGAATATCTTACCAGCGCCTGCGGCGTATTTGTACTGTGTACAGTTATGTCACCATAGATATGCTTAAGCTGGGCTTAGGCTGCAGACTTGCGGACGCCACCCAGATCAAAGGTGAGCTAGTATACCCAATTAGAAGCTTCAAACCAACCGTAGCAAGTCGGTAGAGGGCGAAGACTTTCAACGACGCCCAGTGAAAAACTTCTGTTGCAACGTCGTTAAAGTTGGATACCAAGCTATTTATTTATTTATTTATATATTCGGCCCATAAAAAAAGTAAAAAGCACGGAGCGTTGCACTCTGTTGCAACGAGAAGATGAGCTCATCGAGCCATTTAAAAAATAAACGACATAAAAAAACAAGTGAGGAAGAAAACCGTAGAAACTCCGGCAGGTACGACACTGGTTCTCCACGTTTGACACTTAGACCTCTTGAGACCTGAGAGGACTTCCGCTGCATAAAACATAGCATAACTGTTTTCCGCCAGCACTATCTCAACCAATTCACATCGGCTTCATCGCCGTCGGACGCGGCTCCCTCTAATCAGTGTATTGCAAGACCGAATTCCTCATTAATTTTGTATTGGTATCTTCGTTTCCAGAAACCAGGTGCTCGTCGAGCGCAGACCACACAACACAAGTGACGACGACCTCCATTAAATGTAAATGTTTTCTACCAGTGAAATGATTAGCCAGCTGCTAGTTACTTGTATTCTATAAGCTGCCATGGCCATCCTGAAAAAAAAAAGCTATGCATCTAACCAATTTCAGACTACCAACTATGGACCACTAGTTCGCACATTTCAGTTGGAGCGTCGTCACTTGTGGTGTGTGATCTGCAGTCGACGCGCACCTGATTTTTGTAACAGAGCGTACTTATGATAAGGAGACGCTGGTTTTTTGATCTACCACAACATAGCCTATGAGTTCAGGAAGCGCGCTCTTTGTCATAATTGGGAACATCGAGGTCCTTCTTGGTCGCAATCCTCCCTCCACGTCCGATCTCTCCTCGTTTTTTCGCCATGATGCAGGCCTTTTAATCTTTACTGTGAGCATGACGAGAAGGCAGGGTGTAGCACGGCAACTAAACGGTTGACAAAACTCATGGGAAGTTTGTCAGAAAGAACTCGAAATTTGCTAAAAACAACGGGTAACCCTCCGAGGTTGCCATTCAAAAGTATCGCTATAGAAAAGCGCGAAGTGCGAAATACGCGTCCAGCTTAAAACTAATTAAACTAGGTTGGGTGGGGTAAATCTATTATTCGTGGCCAAAATGCGGAGTAAAATGGTTATCATATCGCAGTTTAACCAGCACTTGCATCAACCATTTCCAGAAATCACCTTTCCCATACGATTGTTACTCGATCATTTTTCCCGAAAAACCTCATGCACCAGAAATGTCCTCATTATGCACTAATAGAACAGGTGGAAATGAGCACAGGTAGATTAGCCTGTAGTGCAAAGTTAAAGGCGGAGTTTACGACTAGGAGACAGCCCTTTATAAATAGGATAAGGTGGTCAATGGTGCGGGATGAATGAAAAATAAGAGAGAGAGATAGAACAGCCCAGCGGCCCGGGAAGGAGTGCTTATACCCGCGCTCTCGACTCTCATCGGTGCTGCCTCTCTTCCAACACTAACGATCTCTCTGCTTAACGGCTAGAGACCTGCGGTGAGTGGTTAGCCAGTCGGTGGGCGTGCCGCGTCTATAGCGGCGCAGGAGGGCTATGCTAGATCGCTGGGGATCATCCTGCGCTGCGATTTGCTTGTCGGTCCGTAACTCTCGAAGCAAGTATGCCTTGCTTTTCCGAAGATTCTCCGACTTATGTGGAATCCTCGCTTACGCTGGAGACGTTCTTAAGTTTGCGGGGGGCGCGTGGTGGAAAGAACCTGGTATCATGGTGGCAATCGACACCACCTTCTTCATGAAAATGGAAAAGAAACAAAAAACCAGTATCCTGCGGGCTGAAAGGTATTACGCTTAACGGTCTGCAGCCCGCGGGTATCACAGGAGGCACGTCGCGCGGCGAAGGCAGAGTCAGAGGACGAGTCGCAGCGTGTACTGTTGTGATTTCGCGTCAAGTTGAATGTACCAGTACCCATCATCGCACAGCACGCTCAGCAACTCGTCCCCGATGACCACGCGACGGGCCTCCTGTCGGTACCCGCAGCCCAAATATAGGCTGCCTAGGCTCCAGGGTGTGGTTACTCTTGCAGATAAATACACAGTAAAGTCAGCTAACTTAGGTATATTAACTTTACATATATGAAGCAGAGGGTTTCCAAAACTCCCTCCCCCTCCCATCTCCAGTACTTGAGAAAAAAGATAAACATAGCAAATCACTGTGAAGCCACGCATTTATCGAATCTGCACAAAGTCACAGACACAATGTGATGTCCACTCGGCTCGAGCAGTAACTTGTTCTTCAAGAATTAATAAATAGTCGCTAAAATCTTTGCTCAATGAATAACTCTATTATTGGGTTTCCAATCTGGTTCGAAGCCTGGATTCCCACGATGTTCCACCCATTTTCAAAAACAAGCCTAATCAAATAACTCTTGGTTTAAAATAGAGCTCATTATTAAGGACCCTCAAGACTCACATAGCTCACCATTAACCAAGGAACTTCGCATTAAAACATTAGACAACGCACCTAGCGTTCGCAGCAGAAAAGTTATTTATTTCATCTATTTATTTATTTCATTTAACTTCACGTTTTGGCCGCGCCCACACAAAACCACGAACCGTGTTAGTCGAACATAAGTAAGGAAGTAACACACAATAACACGCGAGCGGTTTTAAAAAAAAAAGTTAGAGTTATACGAAGTTATACGATATAATTCCACAGGTTCAGGTCGGGCTGGTGTCATAGTCTGCGATCCGTCGCACGATACGCCCCAATCGTGTGACAGACCGCGGACTCTGACACCAGCCTCACAATCCCACCACAACTTTCGCCCATCGAAAGAAGTGCCATTCGTGACCTAATCAATCCGTGTCGCTCTAAGATGGATCATTTTAGTGTAATCGTGAACAAGAACCTATCGGATCTGGAATTCGCCTGAGGAAGATGAGAATCGCAAAAACTAAAAAAAAATCACGAAATCAGCTAGATAGTAGAAGGAATGAAAAACTCCTCAAATCCTCCTATCATTCACCAAATGATTTGCTTGTCAAGATCAAGGAGCCAAAAAATGAGGTGTGCAGAGCCATGGTGTTGCTGTTTGCAATTTCGCAGGAATGGATCATGGCCTACATACATTCCCATCTCGTCGGGGTCCGTTAATTGCTACTAGACCAGTTTACAGGGATAAAAACAACGACCACGAACATCAGCCGTCATCTTCGCACTCCCATTTCCTCTCTATTCAACAAAACATGAGGCATATATCCACCTACACACGTGAAATATAACTAAGACCTGCAGTCGACATGACGAGCGTGCACCCTGAAGGGAATGGTGGAGCCCCTACTCCAAAATTGCAGAAAAAATTCTCTGGAAAACAAATATCACGAAAAGCCCCCAATATGGACCGTTTTGAATCTCTTATGGTTCCACATTCAACAGAAAAATAAATAATTAAGTGAGAATGTCGTTTGGGACGACGAGCAAAATCCCGTAGAGTTGCCTCAGGAGGAAATCGGACACGGGGCAAAAGTGGAACCCGCATGACGTTAATCACGATGGAATGTAAGGTAAGAGGTTGTAGGACGCATGATTACCCACAGAGTTCAAGACGACAAACTCCGAAATCCTCCCACAAAGACCTACATTATTGATTAATAGGATTTTCAGGCTACCAAAAGTAATGCCCATAGTTTCGATCCACTTCCACCAAAGCTACAGTATGAGTAGTGTCGAACGTCCACTGCTCCAATACGACCCCTCCCCCTCTTTTAGAGAGTCTTCTCCCTCCCCGGCCACCGCCCTCATCATCATAGCTATTTCTATAGCAGAGCATTTTTCTGAGGCCAGACTAAATAGCTCCTCCTTTAGAGGAGAGTCTCGAAACGATCCCCACACCACCACCATCGGCCATAGGCTCCCACTCTTCTCCCTCCTCCGGCCACCGCCTCACCATCATAGCTATTTCTATAGCAGAGCATTTTTCTGAGGCCAGACGAAATAGCCCAACTTCACCCTCTTTTTCCCTGCAACTGCACTAGAGCCGGGAGGGGTCGAGAGGGGTGAATAAGCCACATTTTAGCACCGCATATAGCATCGGCTAACTTGGTTGGGCCTAGCTAACAAGGCAATGGCAAATTCCTACCTGAAGGTACTTCACGTGACGGATTCGAAGTCAAGGAACTTAGCGATTTCGAGGTGGGGTCAATAGCACAGTGTAGTCCAAGAGAACCGATCAGCGCAGACCATCAGGTCGTTTATTTTCGGGGGCGGTAAATCAGAAATGTGAAGAAGACTTGGAGGAAACAACAAAAAATACCTCCAGGAGGAAACCTTGGGAAGAAATGTATCGAAAAATAGGCGAGACGTGCACAAGTTGCGATAAAAGAGAAGACAAAGTGGAAAAAAGGAATGAATGCTGATTACATTGCGAGTTTCATTTTATCCTCAAACGAAATTTGAGAATAAACGACCGTTTACGTCAAGAATGGCGCGTCTTTTATGGGCTGCAAAGTTTTCAGCGTTTGTTTGATCAAAAATGTTTGCCATCGAGGCGAAAAACACATTTCGTTTACGCGTACTGTCGTGGCCAGGAATAGAAAGGGAACGTTGGCATTGACACGCAAGAGGGCGAATTAATTAAGGAATTAAAGCCTGTTTATGGAGAAAGAATTGCAGGTCATATTGAATGTGACTACTTATGTGGTTCGACTCTCGATGAACCTCGACATATTAGTGATTGAATGGTATAGCTTTGTTGAACTGCACACGAGGTTGATACTGACAGTTTATTGGCTAACGTTTCGGCGAGTTCGCCTTCTTCGGAGCCTAAAAGGATGGAAGTCGAGTTTATGAGTATCCGACCAAAAATCTCCACACACCTACTAGATCTTCGACACCACCTAATCATCACGTAATCACAAGGGAGAAGAAACACCGTACCTTTACCAGATCCACTGGACCAGCCAACGACAAGCACAGTACAGTAAGACTTCGGGTGGACCGTATTCAGGGTACCGGTTGGAAAGCCAGGCTTATATTGGGGCTAACTCCCGCGTAATTGACAGGCATTCTTCCCTCCGGTTCTTATGTGGACAGCATCGGGAACAAAGTGATAGGGTTATGTTGATGAAACTATCGAGCAGTGGTAAAACAACTCCATCTCGCCTCACCTCCGTCTGAAAGTGGGAGGGAGAGGGAGTGGATTAATGGGAGAGAAGAGAACGAAATCACACGAATCAGTCAATCAGCCAAAGAACTCCGATCACATGGGCTGTAGGATTTGTTGGGGCAGAGAGATGAGAAAAACGAGGGACTGAGGGAGGGATCTGCAGGCGTTGCGGCGTTGTGAAAAGCATCCAAAATTGTCGACTTCAGGTTCCGGATAAAAATACAAAGAGAATAAAAAAGAGACAAGTGCAGAGACAAAGATAAATATGTAACACGTGTAGTGAGAAATGGGGGAGGGGGAGAGAGATAGATAGAATGAGAGAGAGCAAGACGACAGAAAATGAAACTGAATTGTTGAGGAACCTATGCGATGCAGCTTTTATCGACAGAGAAACAGCGCTATCCGAACATCAGAAAAGTAAGCAAGTGGATAAAAATAGAGAAAAAGAGCGCAGAGAGAAAATTGCAGAACTAGGTAAAGCCCGATATTTTGGCTCATATGGGCACAACATTGAGAAGGAAAAGGTAGAAAGAAATTAGAAGACTACGCGCAGGGCGACAGAGAAACAGGGACACCGACGTAAGTATATTGCGATTGAGAGGTAGAAGAGAAACAGATACAGAGTAGGAACATAAACAACAAGACAGACATACATACCTACAGACATAGAGATAGATGGACAGAGAGACAGAAAAAGACAAAGAGATAGACAGAGACAGACAAATAGATGGACAGAGGCAGACAGAGAGGGACACGGATAGACAGTAATACAGGGAGACAGACAAGTAGACAAAGGGACAGACAAACAGAAAGAGAGAAACACAGACAGACAGAACAGACAGACAAACAGACAGACAGACAGGCAGACAGACAGACAGACAGACAGATGACAGACAGACAGACAGACAGACAGACAGACAGACAGACAGACAGACAGACAGACAGACAGACAGACAGACAGACAGACAGACAGACAGACAGACAGACAGACAGACAGACAGACAGACAGACAGACAGACAGACAGACAGACAGACAGACAGACAGACAGACAGACAGACAGACAGACAGACAGACAGACAGACAGACAGACAGACAGACAGACAGACAGACAGACAGACAGACAGACAGACAGACAGACAGACAGACAGACAGACAGACAGACAGACAGACAGACAGACAGACAGACAGAAGAAAACAACCAGACATGGAAAGCAGAGCAAAACCACATGTGGATAGACAGAGAGGGAGAACGAGTAGTGTGAAGAAGGTCGACGACAGAAAAGAAGCGCAAAGAAGCTTCTAGTAAAAGCACAAACTTCAATACAATGACGCTTTTTAATTTTTAATACTCGTGCGCCTATTTTGCCATAACAAGTTTTGACTGCTCCGCCCTTCTTCTCCCTTACCTCCAACATATTTGCACCAGCTATAATTTTAACTCGGCTTGCTGAACTAACTTCCTGTGTCTCATTGCTATGGGCCCATTTTACACCCAAAGAACGAGCGCGCGACATTAGATTTGGTGTCAGTCACGCGAATCTGTGTGTTGGAGCTCCTAAATCACGTGGAGGGCCACAAAAATGATGAACTAGGGAGAAGTGCAGTTCCAAAGAGGATAATGAGGGAGTGAGCACGGGGAATTGTCAGCAACTTGCACGTATTAGCCTCGGTTTGGCGAGGGGCAACACACTTCCACTGCCGAGAACTCAATGGAATGTTCGTCGCAACAAGGAACACTTCAGTGGTGAGGTACTCAAGAAAAAAATGATATAAATGAAATTCAAAATGAGGAAAAATTCTCGAAATGAAAAGAAGGAAAGAGAAGAGGTAGGAAAGATGAATGATAAAAAAAGACTAGATTCCCGGATTTCCGCCTAGAGTTTCCACGTCATCTCACATTCTGACATGAATCCACAGGTTCGTCGGCCTTTCTGTACGGGACCACACAATTCCTTATCACCGTGATGAATAGGAATGATTGGAAATTTGCCAACACAACATTTGAGAAAAATTTGGCGCTAGTGTACTTAGGTGGAATGGGCATCGCAAACCGAGCTTAGGAGTAGAGGATGAACTTCGGGGAAAATGAAAATTGCCTACACATCCCTTTCCCCGTTTTCCCTAAGGCTTAGTCCAAAAGGGAGACTACGAGAGGGTTTCTGAGTGTGTTAGGTTCTACGCACAACGATGCCCCCTCACTAGATACCCCCTTTCAAAAAACGAGAAGACCGTCGGGTTCCATACCTTCTTATAAAAAGACATTTGGACTACTGGACGTTTTTGAAAAACTGGTGATACGATAAGAACAAGGTGCACTCTGCTTCCGAGAAGTGACGCTTGTCGAGTGCAGACCATACACCACAAGTGACGACGGCTCCAAGTAAATCTGGTTAGTAGTGGTTCATAGTGATAGCTGATTTTTGGTAAATGATAGTTGTAATTAGTGACAACTGATAGAATACAACTGCAACAGGCTAATCATTTCATTGGCAGAAAACATTACATTTTGTGGAGGCCGTCGTCACTTGTGGTGTATGGTCTGCACCCGACGCTCTTCTCGTTTTTTGAAAAGGAGTATAAGTGCGATAGGTTTTTACTGAGCTTCCGACCAAGATTGGCAATATAACTCTATTTGGCCGACGTTTCGGCGCTATCGCCTTCCTCAGAGCTTGGAAAGAAACGAAACCCGTTTAGGGAACTACCCGCCTGAACACTGTTTCACTAGCAGTGTAAGTATATCGGCGCTCAAAAATTTGATTCAAAATCTACCCCCCCCCCCTATCTCCGGATTGCGATAAAATTAATGAATTGAAAGCGTTCAGAAGCACTCTATGCGAATAGTGGTTTGTTTTTTATTTTGTTTGAACAGTAACATTCCACCATGGGCCAGTGTTTATTTAGAGGGAACACTTGCTAATCGGCTTACATACAACATCACAGGATTTCTGGGCTCGGTATGCACGATAGCTGGAAAAAGGGCCGGAACGGGGTTACGTCAACTGCGGGATGCAAGGATCGTTACCGTGACACCACCCAACCCAACAAACTCTCAGTGGGTCACGGGTAGGATCCATGGTGAATGGGCAAAGGAATTTAGCTCT
>MU870891.1:0-17743 GCA_036418205.1 Ostertagia ostertagi | reverse complement strand
AATCAGAAGTGGTGATCAAGGGTTCTAGCATTGAATAAGGAATAAGACGATCGTGGATTGTCCCTAGATCAAACCTCGAGCTTCCCTAGTTCCCTCGAGAAGCAAAGAACAACAAAAGCAATAGTAAACGAGCAAGCAGCTGAAAAAAACCCTCAGAAAGCAGCTGAAAGATTTGCGATTGGGTTTAACACCTACACACTGTGGCCGATCAAAAACAGAAACATAATGGGTTGTGGAGACGCAGATGCCACATTGGGCCCCTCAGAAAAAGGTCCTTTCCAGTTTTCTTGAAGGTTGGCGCGGCATCTGCACCTCCACAATCACTTTACCCGTCCTTTCTCTACCCATCTACGGATTGACGTCAAAAACCACCATTCCAACTCCTAGTCAAAATGGATTTTTCGACTTTAATGTTGCTATAGGATTGACGTGAATACGACGTACTGTGGATATGTTAAAGAGCGCTGTAGGCGCAGCAGCCAACGATACACCCGGAGTTAAGATAGACTATTACCCTCCCAAACAGGGAAGGGGGCCGTAGTTGTCTCAATAGGGTCGCTGAAACTTGGAAAAAGAGAGACTTTTCCGCTGGAGAATTTTTAGTGACGACAGAGCCATAAGCGTTTGAGGCAAAATGAGCAAAAAAGTGGAGTTTCATTCGGGATGAGCACGATAATGGATCCATTAAAAACTGGAAAGCACCAGCAGATTAGGCCATGCACTCTATTCGTTTTATACGAGTTTTTGGTTACTATGGTTGTTTTTATGTTCATGTTGTCAAACGAAGAGAGTTGCCAGAGAAGCTCGGGCATTGTACGCGTGCGATTTGAAGGATTCTGACGAAGTGTCAAGTAAATCCTACCGACGAGGTAGCCAAAACGACGATAAAGGATACGAAGTGAGATAGAGAGGGAGTGGGTATTTGAGCAAGACACGCGACGCCGTTTAGGAGACTTTTCTACTAGTAGTCCTACCCGCCCTCCTCCTTCCCATCTGGTTTCGGTGCTTTGTACTCCATTCGCAGATTTAGCACCAACACTCCAAACATAGTAATGAATTCGTCGGGAAATCTACGGCAATGGGTCCACAGCGGAAGAGCTAGCGTGGAAGGGTAAGGACCATATTTGGAACACAGGTTTTACATCATCTCATTTCATATTCACTCTCATTTTCCTCCCTTCCTTAAGAATTAGACTTAAAGCTGCAAACTTACGCCTGGCCCAGCCTGCAACTAACGAACCCAATTATTAAAAGGACGCTGGGCAAAGCTGATTCCAATGGCTCCAAAATAGTACGGTTGCCGTGAAAGTCCGACAAATCACAGGTGTTATCCAAACATCTGAATAGCGCCAGTCCCCCTTGCCAAGCAAAGTACGTACTCCAATTAGAACGACGCCACCGCCTGAATATACGGTCCCCTGTTCGTTGAGAGTGTATTATGCACGTGACCTCCAAACAAGACCTGAGACCAAATACTGAGAGCGTCGTGAAAGAGATGAATTCAAAAGAAAATAATGAGGTGATGGAGGTGGTTACTGAAATACTCGAACTTACCATGCTTGAGTTGAGCACATCAGAGTGACATCACCCACATACAGTCAAATCTATTCAATATTGTTATTTATTATTCAAACGCATGCTCAGATGTAGCGTGCAGTGATGAGAACTGCGAACTGCTACACTTCCGACCTGGTGGGAGTAGCGATAAACAGCCGCATGAGACGATTTCGCGAATATAAGGTGCAACGTAGACGGGGGCTGGCACAGTTTCCATTCAATGGTATTTTTTGTTGAAACCGGACGGAAACGTAATTCCCGGAGCACAAAGTACGGGCACCAACGACGTGGCCATACGATGGAGGTCACAAACCACGAAACACGCAATAGCCCTTACGAAAGCATACGGTAGCGACATCAGTGTCATCAGTTCGTCGAATTGAATTAAGATCACCACGTACTGCATGATCCAATGACGACAACGCCCTTGGTCGTTATTCAGTAAAATTTAGCGAAGATCTGGCTCACATAGTCTTTGGTTCATATATCCAAATCGCTGCTCTCATCCGATTTTTCGGAGGAATATCAAATGCTATTAAAAACTCATTATGAGATGGTTCAAGGATTTTACAGGCAAAAACCTCTTAAATGCTCTAATCTGCGATAAACGATATCTTAATGAATTTCTTCTCCAAAAGAGCAGGTTTGTTACGAATTTTCTAGATTTGAACTGCTTTACTTTTTCCACTGTTCGTGGTCCAAAACTTATCGCCAGGATGCTAAGCAAAAACAGGTGCTCAAGCCTTGGGTCAAATGTGAATTTTTGGTGAGGCATCTGAGCAGAAAGTTCTGCTGACGTCTTCCTTCTTGAGGGCTGGTGCAACCTCCACTTCAACCAACCTCCACCTCCAACCCCTTCAAAATTATCCAGTCTACACAAAAGTATGAAGCGTGGGTGGGGTGTGGAATCGAAAAAGAAAACTATTCTGAAAATTCAAGGAAATTTGGTGGAATTTTATCGAATGTCTTCTCCCATGAATTTTTACACACTTCCAAGAGGACTTCGCAACGAATGAGCCAAACGTGACCTTCGAATAATCCCAGGAAATTTGTCGAGGTCATTCAATCGTCAGTCGAGCCAAATTGTATTCTTCGAATAGGGGAGAGGGTATGTGCTCAGTAGGGTTCCCATCGCTGGAAGACATGGGGATGAATACTTTACAAAAGGGGGAAACATAACTTCCCTTCACCGCTCGACAGCCAACCTTGTTTGGAGATGATGGTGTGTCAGGAGGGACCATTTTAGCCACGCTATACAAGGGCCCTGGAAAAGGTCGACGGTTGACTCTTGCTGAGGATTCTCGACATTTAGCCCAGGATCCGAATAGTGTTCGCTATTTTATAATGTAACAGTTGTTGATTTGAGTCGCTATGTGTAGAAGAACGAGGGAATATGTCAGGAATTTTTTACTTAAAAGCAAGCCGAGTGATTTTTTGTAAAATGTCAAAAAATTGTGAATCGATTTTGAGCGAAATTTTGAGGTGAATACCTTTTCTTTGGTGGTTAGGTTCACCTAAGTTTTCTTCACTTCACTTTTCCTCATCACCTATTATTTTACAAATTTTCGCGTTCTGGTTCCAGTTTGTTCAGCATTGCAATGTTTCGTAACCTCATCGCGATGGAAATGTTTAACGCAAAAAGTTACCTGGGTGGGTAATTCAAGTGGATTTTCTCATTGTTCATTACTACTCAATTTCTTCACAGTATTTTACTTGAAACTTCATTTTACCCGCTACTTATTACTTTTCATTATTTATCTATTTGTTTTATGCACACATAGATGCGTTATATCATAGCCAATAGAATACCGCATATGCAGTCAAAGTTGGATCGACCTTAAAGGAATCCTTCACGAAAAAGTCATGATTCTATTTCAGCCATAAATCAGTGGCTTGAGAGCAGGGTCAACCGTCCGTTTCGAACTGTTCGAACGAGGGGGTCGCAATTTCGAGGACCCACGGCCGCAATCACGGCGGTAGCATCACTGGTCAGTAGATGGAAGTGTGGGAAGGAAAGCTCACAAAAAAAACTGGATTAGTCAATTGAAATGGAAGTTCCAATGCCAGCCACAGGCGCGTGCGTGGCGTATCCGAGGGCAAGAATTGCTTGTGCAGACCGCATTAGATTCGATTTTATTATGCACAGAGAGACAGTTTTAGGCAAATTACAGTGTTTTCTTAAGGAATAAAGAACAGTTGGATGCATCCCTATGAAAGGTTTGACTTCTCGGGGCTGAAAACAAAGTTCTTTGGAGACCTATTTTTTGGGGACGCTTCTTCCAATGTACTGTGAAACATGTAAGGAAGCGGAAATCTCGTAGTCTTCACAAATGTCTTTATCCCTCTCCAACAAGCTCTTTGAAGGAAGTTATCATTGCTGAAAGCTCAAAAACTCGCATGTGCTGCTCAAAAACCCATGGGAAAAAATGTTCGAACGTGTGATTTTCTCGAAAAATGAACTTTAAGAAACGGTTTGTGCTTGTTAGAAGAGAGCAAATCCTGTACTTTCACCCCATGAAAAAAAGTGCATCACAGAAATGAAAATGAAGTGAGTTATGGTCGCTGAAAGCCCAAAAACTCGCTTTTGCACGAAAAATGTTCGAACGGGACAATTTTTGAAAAAGGGGACAATCACTAAACTTTTTATACTGTTTTGTTAGAGAAATATTTGAAGTTTCTGAAACTTTTTACAGCTTTCCAAAAGGTCGCATACGAAAGATATTATGGGCCTTCAAAGTTGAAGGTGCGCCTTCTTAGAATTTTGGGTTTTCCACTTCTAACAGAAGTACTTTCCGGAGAGTTAGGCAATCCTTGTAGTTTTCTGAAAGCGCACCTCAGGCACAATCAAAATCTACCTCAACAAGTCAAAAAATACGTCCCAAGAAAGTTATTCCCTCTAAAAATTTTTTCTTCGCCGCGTCATAAGTCCTCGTTCCGCTGAATTGAACGAGTATTTTTTTTTACATTCCTTGGTCAGCTTTATCCATTGTCTTTGCGTGGACAGCAGCTTGATTCGTGCGCTGCGACCCACGCAAAGGCGGTGGATGTTTACTTGATGGGTGTGCATCCGAATCATGTCCCTTGCTTCTGGATGAATGAGTATTCATTGCAATTGTGACGTGAAATAAAAATGTCACAACACTTCCACATTTAGCACTCTTATTAACAAGAACAGGTGGTCGCAACTGGGCCCCTTCGAGAGCTATGGGGTCGCAAAAATCCCGAAAATGTTCGAACGTGACGGCTGACCTACTTGAGACTCATTATCCACGATAAGAATGAAAAGAACAGAAATATTGCTTTTGTTTTGGTAAAAAATTCGAAAAATCGAAAGGGCTGCTACGCGTTCAAAGTGCCCACGGACGTCTTTCACAAATGCTGGCGACGGGGATGCTTCCACTTGGTTCTTGGAGTGCCTTCACTAGAAACTCTTTCTGGCCTTCTGCTTTATTGCATTCACATCTTACACTTCTACTGCATCCTATTCTATCGACCGATTCTCTCCACTCTCCGAAATCGCGCGCTTTAACTCGATTCTTTCTTTACGTCGCGGGTGTCCCCCAACAGGCCCACCGCGCGCGAAGCAAGAGACGCAGACGCGGCAAAGGGACGAGTCGCAGCGCATACTGTAGCGGTTAGGCGTCAGGTTAAAGAGAGTGTACCATACTACGTCTCATATCGCACAGCACGCGCTGCAACTCGTCTCTTTGCCGCATCTGCGTCTCTTGCTTCGCCGCGCGGTGGGCCTGTTGGGGGACACCCCTTGCGTCGCCTGATACGTAGCCGGCTAAGGTCAACTTCTTTCCATGCCTCGCCTTCCTCGCCGAATTACCTTCGATTGTCCATAGAGTGTAGTTTTTGTACGTTTGTTTCTTTCAGAAACCGAATCTTCATGCGTGAAACTTTGTGTGCTGTTTCCAGTGATCACAACTGACACATTCATGTCAAGAAAGAATGCAAGAATTTTCCGCGCGAAGCATTCCTTTAACTTACGAGTTACGTAAGGAAAACAAGCCACTATACACAAATTACAATTTTAATCAGGGAAGCTTATGAATAAAAAGCCTGTTGACATTTTCGGCTGGTTATTCATTTATTCATTTTATACATGCCCGTAGAGTGAGGAACTGGTATGACGACGGGTGGAGCAGCTTACCAGTTCTAACCCTTTCGGACCTGAATTTTTCCCCGTGGAGAAATTTTCTTCTAGCTATTGTTTATTACTTGTGAGCATATAGGTATCATTATGGCGAAATTTGGAAGCTATTCGATCACAAACAAAGAAACTAAGAAGCTTTGAAAATTGGCCCACCTTCTTAGTTTTTGAGCTTATGTCGAAACAATTCAAATTTCATAGTTATGCCGAAAAGTTTATAATCTGCTCACAACATAACCCATAATTTCTTACGTCTCCCCCAAGTATTTTAGGAAAAAGTGACACTTACTTGGCGGTTGCGGGGACCAGCGTCGATTCATTGTTGCACTTGTACACAAATACTTGTAATAACAGCAACACACAATGAAATGGCAGGTTTAGCTCATAATTAGGAAGGGGAAGGTTGACTGAAGCAACCTCTAGCAGGATTAGAAAAACCATGCTGCTGGCATAATTAAAGGGGAAGGTTGACTGAAGCAACCTCTAGCAGGATTAGAAAAACCATGCTGTTTCAGCGGCTAATGCAAACATTTGAATTTGATGGTGGCAATTGCCACCGCCAGGGCCGAAAGGGCTAAAGTGCAAGGATCATTCTGACTCGTTCAGTTGACCAAGTCTTCTATCCCTGATGGGATCGTTAATTGGTCCAGAGTTGTTTGGGAGGATAAAAACGCTGAGTTCGACTAGTCCCCGTCACTCATTTGTAGGCAAAATCTCATTCAGGACGCCATCATAACTCTGATTGGGAAAGGAATGCGTGGCGCATAACAAAAGGATTGATGAACACATAATGCTTTATCTAAATTTAGAAGTAGAGTACTGATTGTCACCGCGATGGCGGGGTTGCTCAGGATAGAAAAATTCCTGCGATATTAGGTAGATGATGAAATTGCTCACCATTATCGTGGATCCTACGTTCTACCGTAGCAGTACAATGCGAAGTGCTAAGAAAAGTGCGATCTCAGTAGCAGAAGAAAGCTATTAATTACAAAGCAAAGGACAGAACACGTATAAGATAAGTAGAAGTGCAACACCACGCCATTAACGTAAAGGCAGTAAAGGCATTGAATCTTCAGATTTGCCTTATAAGAATTAGTAATTTACAGCTTTTATTATAAACAACTGCTAGACAGAAACAAATATCCAGTCAGTGGAAAAAGGTAATGGTGGTTCAGACGTTCGCGCTACTCTCATACACTACCATACTGTAGCGTGATTTCTTGAACGTTCTATGGTTTCGTCGAGGAAGGTCAGACGGAATGAATAACAGTGTTCATTGGTAGACTTTGGTTTGAATGATGCAATGGCCTTTATTGGACCTGTTGCAAGAGCTTCTTTTCAAGCCAGCAGCGACAGGATGCTATGAGAATGCACAAACGATAGGAGAAAATGGGGCGCGGTTTGAAAGACGGAGTTCAAGTAGTTCACAGAGCAATCATGTCAGAAAGAGGCTGCAAGATCTTTCTAATACGCAGGATGTTTTGAAGTTCTACTCAACAGGTTCCAGCTCGAAGGCACGGGCTGCGAATAGATCTTGGAGGGGGTCCTTTCTCGGGTGAGGTGGCAGGACCCCTAAGCGCAAGGAGGGGGGAAGGGATGGTGTCGAACTAAAACTGAGAATACGAAAAGAAGCTAATGCCTCCGTTTGATTGCTGCAACCGCTGCCATTGCAGCAAATGTGGCCTCTGCGCCTTTTCGTCTATGACGTGCTCTCTCGCGTTTTGTCCTACCTTCGCAGCGCTCTATTTCTGCGTTTTACCACGCTCCGCCTCACGAGGAAAATCTCGGCGGTTTCTAAGGTCTTTTTGCTTTTTCCCACTAATTTTACTTTAATTCCTGTGTAATTTTGAGTCAAACACAGCCATTTGTTGCATTCAAAGCTATCACAGGAATGACCAACACTATCCAGCCGAAGGCACGCTCTAGGGTCAGGCACGCTCACATGCTCCATACCCGAGCGCAATAGGCAGGCAGGAGCGTGTGAATATCGGCGCTCTTGTATGCCGCATGAAAGTGCGGCAAAGGCGTGGAAGTCTCGCGGCGACCCGGCAGCCACTCCCTCGTCCTGAAACGCGCCTTTTACTGGCAGTGTTGCAGCGTGCGCTGCTTGAAAATGTGGATTGCGTTAGGTTGCTCTCTGAGGTTGTCACCTAAAATTAAAACGCCGTTCATTCGCTCGGAGCAAGCTTAGGACCAAGCGTAGGCCCAATCATAGGCTTAGGCATAAGCCAATGTGTTAGCATAAGCCTTAGGTCTAAACAAACCTAACCTTAAGCTTCAATGATTCGCGACTGTGGTGGATGACGGGAGGGAGAAAACGCACGGTTTTTTTCCCAAATGGTGGCCGTTTGCGACAGCGCTTCGCATGCGGGGAAATTCAATGTCCTTCTGAAGCAGGGTGAAAGGAAGTGGGTGGACACTCGTCGTCCCTTCTCTATCCCAAGGTGGAATGCTGCTTAAATAAGGGTCCCTATTTTGGGCGAAATCTGGAGCTTTCTTGCTTTCTTCTCCTTTTTCAGACACTCTCCTCTTTAGCTTCATCAGTGAACACTCACCTATTTTAGCCAGAAGCTTGCGTTTGAGTCAACTTATTAGCTGCAGCTGAGGTTCAGGTTCGTTGCAGACAAAAAGACTTAAATGAGCGGTATTACGTCTGAGAGGTGGTTCGTTTTATTACCATAAAGGTCATCGTCATGACGCATTGCTTTCACAATTCAGCGGTGGCCCACGCGATGATACCCAAATAAACCTACTATAGTGGAAATAAAAATCCTAAATAATGCCATGAGAAATTAGAGGTGTTCCAGGTGACATCGAAAAAAGTTAGATCACACCTGAAGTTAATTATTTTCAATGAAGAATATTCATGGGTATTCCTTATTAATAGGACCTTGAGAGAAATTAATAGGAACATGTTTGGGCAAGGGAAAATGAACGAACGTTCTCTAATGACGGAAATTTTACGTCATTCGAGTGCTCTGAGCTCATTTCATCTCCCACGCAGAAGCGCTATAAATTTCACGTCTGAGCCCATCGAGAAATACAAAATGAAAAATGTAGTCACGTTTGAAAGTACGGAACATTTTTCATGGTTAAGTACTAGAAAATGAGAAATACTGCGTTAAATGGTAAATATTGAGAGATGAAATTGCACTCATTCACAGGAAGTGGATCAGCCACTTCCTGTGAATCCTACCTATGAGGTTTCCGTGTCATTGCAGACTCACAGGAATCCAATTAATGACTATTTGATTGAAAACAATTCTACCCACTTTGCGCAAGAATACTGGAAGTGAGCAATAAGGCGCTACGCTCAAAGGGTAGCGACTACGATAGGTACAAGAAGGTTCATTGGAAACGTGGTGGTGCTCAATGGTACGCCGGTGGCGAAAAAAGCGGAGAACCGTCAAAAAAAAACCAAATGGGACCCCCTTTTTGGCCGTTGGTTTTCACTCATGAACAGGTGACAGCTCAGAAAGCGGGCGTATGAACGAGTTCAAAGCAACGCGTTTGGTAACACAGCTCCAGTTGTGCCGCTGCTGGCAACGCAGCTCGTCCAAATCACCAACTAAACTAGTGGGCGGATCGCTTTTGGGGCGGAGTGCTTTCGAAGTCCTGCTCAGCAACCAGCGCACCTTTCGTCGTGAAAGCGCCACACCTCGCTTCCCTGGCAGCCAAGTAACTGATTCGTGTGGTGCATATGCTTCCCCGATGCGCTCCCACCTTATAGTAATCGCTGCTTTTAATGTAAATTGGAACCAGACCTATTTCCGAACCTACCACCTTGAAGACATGGCCTGCAAATACATACAAAAATAGCATGCAAATGCAAATACAATTAATTTAGTGCTCTAAATCAGTCCCTTCTTTGATAAAGGTTATTCTGTCGGGGTCCGTGACAGCAGAGGTACAGCGCACTACAACTTTAAATGCGTGACATGAGCGTTATATTTACAGCCACAAACATCCCAGTCAAAGGTGTGCCTCCAACATTGCAGTATCTTCGTCTCCATCGTTCTCTATGGTCTCTCCTGTCCGAGTCTATACCCCCTTCTTGGCGTTCAGCATCTCTTTGATTGTGTACAATATAAAGTCTAGCAAACTCTTCCGAAAGAGCAGGCTCTTTTTTTAGTGGTTTCAAGAGTGACCTTTCCTGTTACTCTCTCTGCTGAAGCAGCTATCATTACCCGATTTACTTCTTCTCATCTTCAAATGCAAATTTCTAAAGTTCAGTAAAGCGACATGCTCTGTGGCGAATATCGGACGAAGATGAACCTGAAAGAGGAAAAAGGATTTGATAGTAGTACGGAGTATTAGTACGTTGCGTTCAATTGAGGACGCCTTCACTTCGCTAATTCAATCATGTTATTAAGTAGAAGTACAGCAGTGTATGTCTAGACAGCAACGTCAGAAGTTGTAAAAACTCTACGTAATGAAACATTCGACAGATTCAGCAGAGAAAAGAAAAGGTTCCGCACATGATCAACGATCAAGTTTTTGAACGAAGCTTTCGGACCTTCAGAGGCTTCGCGACGGCGCTTCTTAACACGTTGACGACATCGCGTGTTTTGGCATTTTGCACCGCGTGGGACAGGAGCGATTTTGCGAGCGCGCCGTCCTCACCTTACTTCCGCTTATTTTTTGTTTAAAAATGCACAACAACTTGAATCTCATAGAATTATTTCGGCAAGGATGAAAGCATAAAGGTTAACTATATAAATGGCAGTAGATTTTTGTTTAGAAGAACGCATAATGACCACGAAGAAGCAAAAAACATCACTTTCGCTGCGAATGAAGTTAAAAGCATTTATATCTAAGTTCTTCCATCAAATACAAATATCTTGAAACTCACAAAGTTTTGTATTAACTGCTTCTACAATCTTTCATATGAATGTTTACGACAGTGAAAGGAATACTAGGAAAGAATTGGAAAGTTTTGTGCGTTCAGAAAATCTTTGCTAAATCAAGGGATATTTGACCACTCTGGCTGCCATGTGGTTTATAGTTATGCTAATGTATTATCTATAGAATGAATGCAAAAAACTCGAGAAGAAGGAGCGCAAGCACAATAAAAATGAAAACATAGTTCTGACGCGCATGCGCGTCAGCCTGTCGTCAACGTGTTAACGAAGTACCATAATTGCAGGTGCACTGCATTAGCAGATTCGGCAAAAGTTTATCCTAAATCTCAGCGGATCTGTGCTAACCAGCTCCGTCCAATCCATAAGACTGCTGCTGATCGTCGCTACGTAACAGATGAAAAGCCGAGCTAAGCTACCAGAAGAGCTTACAAATCACTAAGCTCAAGACAACAAATTTAGGTGTTCTAGGTGTACGGCGCAAATGAACAACAGCCTCTGTGAATGCGAATTATTTGTCAAAAGAAAGACTAGACTAATGTTTCGAAAATTAAGCATTTTTTGGACCTTTAAAAAAGCACAGAACTTTCAAAAACTGTGGAGCTTTCAGGAATTATTTGTGAACATTCTTGGGTCATTCTTCTGCAGTGCGTATCATAACTATTGCATAAACATATCGTGAACTTCTCGCTCATTCCGAGGATGTTTGAAGTGCTAGCAAGTCTTCGTGTTCTTTTGCATCACGCACATTTACGGGGTGTCCCATATATTGGTCCCCCTTCCCTTTATTTGTAACTTCTTTCAAAATGGATGTGTCGTTCAAAAGGTTTTACATGAATTTTAGCAATACATTTACATTGTACTAGGAAGGAACGGGTGATCTAGTCAGTATGCTTCCTATTTTTGAGTACGACCCGCAATACCCTATAACTTCTACTGTGGCCGCATGCATCCTCGTGGGGCGGGGTTTAGTAAGGGCATAGACTGGAGTTTAGGTGGTGGAATCGGCGTAAGCGGTGAGTAATGAAAGGCGAGACAGCCAGATGACCCGCTCTGAATGGCGAGCTTCACTACATTCCTAGCAAAAGTCGCGTCGCCATGGACTTGAACCATGTAGTGCAGCGCCCATGAGCGCGACGTTTGCCACTGCACCACAAAGCATTGCTGTGTTACTTCGAAAGAATTGTAGAAAGCAAGGTAGGATCCTATGAGGGTTGCAAAACATCCAGTATCATGGAGAACTGATCCCGCGAGCGATCCAATGTCAACAAGGAACGAACCCACTGCGCCAATCGACGTGTTGTAAGGGAAATGCTCCCGGGACCAAGGAAGGAGCTATAACACGATCAATAAGTGGAACACTGCGGGGGACAGCTGATCACCTTATTGGCAGAAAGTTATCAATATTATCGATAGCTCCAGTGGCTTTCTTGCTGCCTCCACTCAACACCTTCCACGTACCCCTTTCTTCCCTGCGCTCTGCGCATGGCAGGGACGGAGGGACGCTCAATGCGACCAATGCATGACGTGCAGAGAAAGGGGGAAGTGCATGGGGAATGAAGAGACGCAGATAGGCGGCGACTAAAATGTACTCAGGGGTACATTTTAGTCGCCCTCTACATGACCCTCTGCGTCTCTGCAATCTCCACGCACTTCCCTTTCTGTGCCGTTCGCGCTAGACTAAGGGTGCGACTAATACGTGCAGCACCTTTAATCGGTGGTTAGGACTGCGGCTCACTCTGGGGTGAGTCTGCGTGAATGGCCGCCCTTTCCCCATGCTTTTTGAGTGCCAACGAAGGCGAGATCAACGTGACCTATTGGCCAGCTATAGACTGGCTACTTAGGGGACTTTACTACCGTCTGGTGTCCTCTTCGAAACTGCAGAGAAAAGGCTCTGGCTCATCCTTGTGGAGATGCAGTTAGTTTGTAGTGGGTACGGTCCCTTGTGAGATAGAGACTAACATGGATGTTCGACGCTAAAGTTTAAAAGATAGGGAGGGAGTAGGAGAGCATGTCGTTCAGGGATGTGAATAAGAAGAGTGCTCCATACAACGGTCATTTTTTTATTCTTATGCGAGCGTGGAGTATAGGGGGGAGAGGTCAAACTCTCAAAATGGCTAGATACCTTAGTAACAGATGGTGCACCGAAATGTCCCTTGGCTCGGTCTAGTATCAAGTTGTATTCCTTTGTAAACAGGCAGTGATGGTGAGCGACCGGTAGTTGAGACCCCGTCCAGACCATGATAAGGTTCGGCTGCTGCTTGTGGCGAATATTCCTTTCACTCTCACTGGATTCCACGGGACCCTCCATTATAGCTCCACTCCAAGTGAGGAATTTTGTCTTCAATGGAAACGATGCCCCCACCAGAAAAGGGAGGTCCCTAGTCACACCTTTTCACCACTTTTCAATCAAAGTCTATTTGTAAGGGTTACTGACGGTCCTAATCATGAATATGGTACTAATTATTCATGCTAACTCCATTTTGCGCGAATTTTGAAACGTCAACTCGAAATGCAAAAATTTGTCACCACGAGGAATCGAACTAGGGACCCCTTTTCTGGTATTCAGAGGGCCGTTCAGGAAAAATGAACCATGGTTCTGTGGTTCCCGCATGTGCCCCTATATCATGCAAAAACCATTTTGAAAAAGCTTGGCACACCCTGAACGACCTCCCTTGTAAGTGAAGTCATGCCACAGCAGAAGATGCCCTGGACAGAGCGAAGTGGCGACGACTGACAAAGACAGCGGACCCTGCGACTGCGCGGGACTAACGCTAGGAGAAGAAGACAAAGTACAACGAAGTCATTCGTGGTGTCCCACCGTGCCATGTTACACCACTCATCAATTTCATTTTAGAGAACATAGGGTTAGAGTAACTTGCTGGTTTGGCTAACTTCGCCGACCTGTGATTCACAATTTTATGATACCCAAAGCACGCGAAGTTCTGTCAGGTTGGGAGGTTAGAGAAAAAATTTGCGTCTGAAAAATAATTGTCGGACTACCTATTAGATGACAAGAAAGGCGAGCTGACCTATCGCATCGTGGAAATGACGTAAAGATAAGCGATAATTAGGATCGTCCGAGAGGACGAATAGACCTTGAGCATAATGCAGTAGCGAATGGACGCTAGAATTGGGGTGCGATCTGGAAAGCTCAGGCAGCCAGGTCCTTAGCCGTTCAGGATCCGGGCGAAGTTTGACTGGGTATTGCGTATTGCCTTTTGTCAGCGCTTTCCTTGTTGCACATTCACTCGAGGTTGTGGCGCAAGTCAAGACAGGGGTTGTAGGTGGAATTTCGAACAAAGGAACGTGAATTGGTAGGAGCGATATTTGCTCTTTTTCTACCTGATAGGCTCGAAAGTATTGACATGATTGTGCCAGTATAAGCATACATTGCCGTGCAAATAAATTTCATTTCTTCTAGTCGTTTTTAAGTGGTCATGAGGACAAAAATAAATCGAGAAATGAATCATTTTTCTAAGGTTATAAACCACTGCTAGACTGAAACATTTCCCACCATACGGGCAAACATGTCGGTTACAAATATGTTATGATGTGATCCATATGTAGAAAGAATACAAACGGTTCGGGAAGGAGATAGAAGCATGGCGTGGAAGGAGAATGCCTGAGTACTGCGAGGCAGGTGATCCGTCATCAACTTCCTTCTAAGCATTAATCCAAAACAGCTCCGAAACGTTAGCCGTTCAGAGATTCTTTCCAAGGCTTGCTCTATTCCGCTCACACACCTTGGAAAAAATATGGAGAAACCCGTCCGCAGTTACCGCTTTTGTCACAGGGAAATGCCGTAGTATTTGAATGTAAATTTTTCTTCGAGCTTTACCGTACCTTTGGCCTCTGCGTGACCGACAAATGACATTGTGAAAGATTATGCGCTAAAATAAGACTTGTAGACGTCAACCGTAAAGATCGCGCGCATAGAAATATGTAAAAAACACTAATGGAAATGATATGAAAGCTATAACATTGCAAAAATTGATCTCTAAGGCACAGGTTATAGAGATCTTTTACTCTCATATGAATAGAATCCCGGATGAATGAATAATGTGGGCTTTCGGGAATGCAATATGCGTCCTATTTTTGAAACTCTTACGCGTGTCTAAAGCTTTTGATAGAAACCGCGGTCGCAAACGTCGCACCGTCGCAGAACCCTCGAAAGCCGGAAAAATGAAGGGATCTCTTACAGCGACGGGCTCGTCTCTCTGTGGCTAGTCTAACCATGTGCAAAACTACTTATTTGGTTAAAGTTGTAATGTTATTCCATGAAACTATTGTCAATCCCTCGTCTGACAGTCTCGCCTCTCCTGATTTCCACTACCTTCTCATCGGGAACCTACAGCTCTCAGTAGCAAGGTCACGGAACCGGTCCCAGTCCTCGCGCTGCGCGGCTCGGCCGACTTTGGCGTATTCGTCTCACAACCAGGGTCAAGCGTGCGTTGAGGAATCCTCGACATGTCACAGAGGGGGGGGTCGTATTGGCCCGCTGGGGAGAGATCGGGCCCGATTGATACAGTAGGATCATCGTCGGAGGACAAACATTAAGGATCGAATCGATACCAGGCCAGAGTATTTCCAATAACAATTGATTCCGTCCACACAAAATCTTCGTGATTTAGAGGTGTCCGCTTAGCAATTCTTAGTGACTTTAGTGTTTCATCACCACACAAGTCAAAGGATCCGAAATTCGCACGTTTTCTAGGGATATTTTATCTTTCAAGTAGGTCCTCAAATCCAACGAGATGTGAAGCACACGGCGCATCCCAGAGTGGGCCCAGTTGGTTGCGCGCGCTTCAGCTACGGCTATCTTGATAACGAATCTTAATTCAGGAAGAATCAAGAGGGTTCTGAAAGAGTTCATGTTAAATTACAGAGAGGAGTACACTATTCAACAAGAAACGCAGCCTTCAGCGTCAAATTCACAAGCATGTAACCTTTAAAGTTGAGACCCGCTAAACAATTTTACACTTTTTGCAGAGAGAAAAGCACGAGGATTTTGAATCTGCTCCTACTTCAGTATGTAATCGCTCCTGCAAGGAGCTATAGTCGTTGGGATAGTGCTAATGTAGCGAAAAAGTACCTTTCGGCGGTACTCGGGCAAAAATCCTCAACGTGGCCATTTTTTAAATAGTGAACGTATTTAGCAGTTTTAGTTGCCTTAGAAAGAGCAAATCTTCTAGTTTATGATGATAAAGATTTGCATGAGTTTGAACGGAGTTATGGCTTTGGAAAGCGTAAAAACTCGCACTCATCACGAATTTTCCTCGTTAATTTTGCAAAAATCCTCAACGTGGCCATTTTTTGAGTACTGGACGTATGAAGCTGCTTTAGCGACCGTTTGATAGAGAAAATCTTCTAGTTTTGTATGACGTATCAACTTTTTGAATTTGACGGAAATGAAGCAAGTTATTGCTCCGGAAAGTGTAAAAACTCGTGCTCGTCTCGAATTTTCCTCGTTATTTGATCTAAATTTGTTATTTCTTATAACTTCCTGTAATTTCAGTACTGATTAGAAAAACGTCCTATACTTTTGAAGAAAGTTATAATCATTTGAATATTTGTTCAAATTTCAATAGTAAATAAGCTGCTCCACGGTCAACGCCAAAGTCCAGTCAACACACAGCTGGCGAAGGCTTTTACAAGGCTTCCTTTGAGCGAAAGGGGGACGTGTAAATTGAGAACCATAATCTGTGTAGTACTAGAATTTGGTAAGTCTTGTGGAGGAAATAAACAAAGAAGAGGTGTTGTCATAGTACGCCATTTCTAGTGACTAGTTTGACGTTTTTTGCTCCGTTTCTCGTTTGCTCGTTTGACAGGACTCGTCATTAATGATCATTCTTTGACTTTTTCACTTTTATACTTTTTAAACGAGTTTTTTGTGGACGATGGGGTAGCAGGGCTTTTTTATGAGCAGTTTTGGTGGAGAATTAAACAACTTTTTCATAGTTCGGCTTTTGAAGAGGGTTGTTTCATGGACTTCGGCCTTCGGCAGAGGGAGGAGGGGGGGGTCGTATTTCCGAATTTTCCTCGACGCCTCGCTTGACCCTGGTTGCGACGCAACATTTTTCTGAGGGGCGCGGATTTTTTAGATTTGACGGTAGGAGCAGCGAATTTCCTGCAGTCCACAATAATCTCTGTGGGCGCGGATACCAAATTCCAACTCCCATGCTCTGGCTTTTTCTTAGAAAGTGGCGTGAACAAAATTGTTTTCGATTTCATAATAGTAATATTTGAAAACACAAAAAGAAAAAAGTTTGAAGGAATTGAAACTATGCGCGCATTGATTGAAGTTGAATGTTGAAGAGACGGGTTCACAGAGCTTTCCTTTAACGTTCGGTTAGAATGACGTGCACAAAAACTCGTCTAGTAACTTAGAGTAGAGATGAGGCAACGTGCGGCTCCGCCGCGTGCTTTCCATTGCGCTCACAGTTCTTCACCCGTTGCGCCGGAAAGCGACTGATCTAACCATCCAATCAGTAATTATAATGTTCTTCTGCCAACGAGTTTTTAGATGGAGTCCTTATTACTGGCCTGACGTTTCGTTTCTCTCGTTTGGGTTTTCGGTTCTTTCCCCTAATGTTCCGTCAGAACAGAAACATTGGGGAGAGGAGGCCAGTGGCGGTTTAAAGGACGTCTCTCAGCCCTTGAGCCACGTTTATACCTTTGAGGAAGGCGATCAAATTTTTTCGAAAAGGCGAGCATCTTGGCGTTTACGTCCAATCGTAAGTGGCGAAGGGCTCGAAGTGAGGCGTTACGAAATCATCGAGGCGGTAGCTAAGAGCTGGTCCCCGATTGGAGAGATAATGGAAATGAGGAGAGGCGAGACTGTCAAACGAACGATAGTTTTTATGGAATAACTTATTACCTATCCAACCAAATTCTAAGTTTCGCACATTGTTCAGACTCGCCACAGAGAGACGAGTCCATTGCTGTGAAGATCCTTTCATACCTGCTTTTGAAGGAGTTGTGACGGTGCGACCGTTTGCGACGCTACCAAACCGTCGCAAAAATAAGGAGCAGTATTGTATATCCAGGAAATGTAAGTGAAGTCATTGAACTACTCGAAGATATGACTAATTGAGCAATTATATTCCTCGGGGAGAACAGTTATCCAAATAAATAAATTGAAGACTAAAGAAAGTGAAATCTAATAAAA
>MU870890.1:0-11166 GCA_036418205.1 Ostertagia ostertagi | reverse complement strand
CAGCTGTAATAAAATTACCCTAAACGATCAAGCGCATGGAGTATGTACGTGTGTATCAAGAAAACTCCACACTGAGCCTATTCAATTGCTTTACTTCGGATGGACGAGGGAACATTGCAACGTATCCTCATCAAAAATTTTGTTTATAGCACTAGGAACAGAAAAGTTTGCTCTGACCTGTGTTTTGATTATAGGAGCCTTATTTTGATAGCGACCCTCCGCTCTCGACCTGGCTAACGTGAAAAATCTGAGGAGTGGACCGCTACTCTCATTGATAGAATTTCGAAAGCCATGACTAGACCATTACTTTTTGTTTCCACTTTTGGGACAAGCCCATGATGTTGGAGAACAGTATTTTTAATGGGAATTTTATCTCTGGAAGTAACTTGATGGGGTAAAGCTGTGGTCGTAAAATTACCTAAGTGGTTCGATTTTCTAATGAAATCGAAATAGGATGCCTGGATGCTGACTGCATTTCATTTTCGTGTAAGAACCATTTAATGTAAACGTGAAAGTCACCACTTCTTCACCTTCGTGAATGCTAGTCTTTCGGCAAATATTTCTTCATTACATCAAACAAGAAACCTGGACATTCCGTCTACGACAGTCATCTGTGATGGTCACCAACGAATGTCAAATTACAGGGTGCGCCAAAATTACGGAGACAACGCATGAGCAAACAATTTGAACTGATATTCACAGATGCTGTTTTCTTCTGTCCTAGTTTTGGCTGTGGCGGTTGACTGATACTGACACCGTCCCTAAATCATTGGACTTCGACGTTGAGGGTTTTTGGCACGCGACAATTATCATCGTTTTGGTGTATACCCGAGCACTATCAATAGATGCTCCAAGTGGTACAGGGGACAAGGAGCTGAATGCAGTCATTCTGGATGAGAAGGGCGTGTTTCTGTGGCGACCACGAACAATCTAAGGATTGTGTGCGATAGAATTTGCAGGTAGTTGACGCGCTGGTTTCACTGGATGTCACGAGAGATAGGAATCAGGGGGGCTCTTTTGGACTTATCAGAGCCCATTGCTATCCTGAGTTTATTTTCACTTTGAAAATCGTTGCTGGGCCTTCCATCAAGTAGGAGCTCCCGTTTACGAGGCAAGGGTGGTTCAGTACTAGTGCAGCATTGATGCAGAACCGATTTTTTGTCGGCTTAAACGGTGGTAGAACAGCATTTCAGATCTGAGCTCCTTGAATTTCGATTACACTCGGAAAGTTCGCGGAAATTAAACCTTGTCCAAATTTTAGATTTGCGATATGATATATAATCTTTAATTGTGTGATTTGTGGTTGCATGGGCGTTCTATCAAGTCCTAGCCATACATAATAGTAGAAAAAAGTTGAAAGCAATGACAATGAATCCCAGAGCTGGATAGAATAGCACGAGATCGGTCTCAAGGTGTATAGAGTGGCCCTGTCAATGAAAATCAATCTTACCATCAGCCTATGATCCATGACTAATCCAAAATAACACTTAGAGGATGAACCAAAAAATACCGCTGGTGTAGCCCTTACGTTAAGGAGGGATTGCAGGTTTCCTGTTGATGGAACATAATTCATGTTTGGTGGTATGCATTTTGATTCGAATTCGCCAACATTTTGGAATCTTCCAGCCATGGAGACACGTAACCTGGTCAAAGTTTCGCTGCGCATCAAAGATCTAGCACCATCTAGTCTGACAAGTTGCCTGGAGACTGGTTATCGCTTAACAACTCAAAAAATTTTATTTTATTTCCTATCAAAAGCATCTGCACTTGTTTTTTCTATCCTGTTTCTTAGCTATGCTATGTTATATGACTCCTCCATTTCGTTTCTTTTTACATTTTCAATCCTCATCATCAAATCAAATTTTGCGTTCATGCCGTGCTTGGTAGGTTGCCAGTATAAAATTAGTTGTCCTATAATTTAGCGAATACCTTTGGCATTTCTTTCAATTCAGCATTTTTTATCCTCCAAAGTGCTCGACCAAACCAAACAAACACCTCCATTACCTACAAAATTACTGTGTGGATGAACTGTTGAGTTGGGCCTTAACTTGAGGAGTTCTATGGACATATGGAGAAATGTCGAATGCCAGTTTTGGGATCATACAGTAAATTTTCTCCCGAGGAAGGGAAAACTGAGTGTGGATTTTGTGAGCACTTAGTTGGCCCGAGATCAAGGAGGAAAGTTGGCACGAAACTTCGAAGCTGGAAAATTGTTAGCCCGAGAGTCTCCAACTTCTATAAATTCTGCATGGTGGGGTCGGTCCTCACAGAAAGCAGACTTTGCCATGCTTCGCTTTTAAGTTTGAGATGTCGCCGTTGGCTGATAATTTGTTTTCGTCTTTGATTCTAGTGCTAGCTGGTGGCGGTATCCGCAAGCTCATCTCGCATTTCACCAACAGCTTGTTGGGATCAGTACAGTCACCTTTTAGCGCTGCAAATAATAGCTAACCTGGCTAGATACCAACAATGTGTAGATTCCTTGGCTAATGAATGCTAACCTGTCAAGTGAACCAATTTTCGAGAGATTGTGCACTCACCCTTCCTCTGGTAGAACTTTGTCTAGCCTTACCTTACTATTAGAACCTAATCATTGCTCGCAAGAACGGGGCACTGAATTAAAGGAAAAAGGATAAAGCATTTGCCGTTGATCAATCCCTTTTTGGGATGCGGCACGCATTCTACTTCCATTTGTACATTCGTAGTGGCGTTTGAATGCGATGTGGCCTATACAATGACTTGCGGGGGCCAGCCGATGTACAAGTCAGTGTTTTTATCCTCCCAGACAAGTCTGGTACCAATTAACCGACCCCGGAGGGATGGAAGGCTTGGTTGGCCCGGGCGACTCACGACCCAGGATTTGATCCCCGGACCGCTCGCGTGGTAAGCGTGCCACTTGCCACTACACCACTTCCGCCTCACTGAATCAGGTCCCACAGATGACGAAAAGCCGCAGAAGGCAGCGTGGGAAATAGCTGGCTAATTGCTGAGATAGGCTCAATTTGGTTGCTAGTATGCAATAAATGCCCTCGGTGACCGTGGTTTTTCATTGATTCGATTCGAACAGGAAAAGTAGTTGCTCGGTTTGAAGATGCAGGATGATCATTTATTTATTTCTATAACTATTAGTGCCGTGATTTACACAACGGACATAGTGAGGTAGCATGTTACTATAGAATAGTCATGATTTTACATGATACGGATATAGTTGGGGGGGGTCGGAAAAATGTTGGGTTCAGCTCTGGTTTCATTGTAGGAAGGGTCTTGTATAAGTATAAGTTTGCGAGTGCGCTGATCATGAAGTGGCGTTCAAATGAGCCGAAAATGTTTACGACCAGACTATAGGGCATCCCAAAATTATTAGCACCAAAGTCCAAAAATCATTAGAGAAGGTATATCATTATGTAGGTAGGTTCTCTTGTGATTATTGCATCATTATTGAGGTAAAACTGCCAGTATCTCTGAGATGGCGAGAGGTGATCCAAGGTGACCTGCGATCATTCGCGTGCGCGAGGAAGAGACTGCATCGTAGGACATTGTTAAATTTCTTGATGTTCCCGTGAACACAGAAAAAGGTGGTCAAACGATGCAGGAGAATAAGAACACTCATTCACAGCCTGTACAAGGAAGAATGGTCAGCGTTTCTACAGAATTATCGAAATGTTTGCTTAGCAATCCACGGTGCTCCATCAGAAGGATGGCGAAGCCGCTGAATATATCAAAGTCATCGATGAAACGCATTATTAAGGTGAAGCACCACTGCAGTACTATCACATACAAAAGTGTCACCTCATTTTAGTCAGCAAAACGCAGCAGAGAGGCCATAAAGTTGGAAAGGTAGCTAGCGCGCTCCACTGGCCATACGCAACTCTCGATCGTTTTTCTGACGAGAAAATATTCGCTGTGGAGCCAGTGTTGAATCGCCAAAGCGATCACATTCTAGCTAGAAATATTGGAGTGCCATCTCACGAGGAAAGATTGTTGGAAGAACGGCTAACCCCGCATCGTTGGTGATTTGAAGGTGAGCCGCGGGAAATGGTGAGACGCCGTTGGTTTTCGCCGATTTATGTGTGAGATCAGCAAGGATGTGCATATTGGAGAGCATTGGTCCAAACTCACACTCTGGATTTTCCAGCAGGACAGTGCTACAGCCTACGGGGCCTTCGACTGGCAATCCCAGTGCACTACCTAGCAACTGGAGAAACTATTCGCTACTTGCTAGAGCGTATCCGACTTGTTAAGATGATGGAATGTAGACAACTCCGTAGAGTCGTAAAGATTTAAAATATTAATTTGTTCTCCGTGCTTTGTGCCCGAATCAGCTCCAAACACGATCTGACATCGTCATGTTCCTTCTGATCTCCCTTAGTTCCTTACAATGACTCACCAGGATTGTGGACTGGGTGGAGTGTGCTATCAAATCCACAAGGAACGGTAGCCTAGCTTGAACGATTCCGGAGTTCTGATCTGACAGCAAAAGCCCAAACCTAAGTCCGACCCTTCCGAGATATTCGTGGAAACACGAGAGGGACCTTGCGCTGGGAACCGCCGCCCAGTAATACTAGGTCACTGAAGAAGATCAACGTCGACAGCGTAATGGCGACGCGTTCAATTTGAAAGTAAAGCAAGACAAAGTCTGCTTTTTTCCTGAGGTCGTTCGACCCCACCTTGCGGAGAATATTCATAAAAAATTGGAGACTCCCAGGCTAGCAGTTCTTCCACCTCCGCCGTGTGGCCCTATCCTCGTGCCAACAAAAGACAACTCAGTCTGAGCTCTAGCGCTCTTCCCCAGGAAGAAATTTTACGCTAAGTGACATGACCTCAAACCCGACTTCCGATCTTTCTTCGATCAATAGCTCCTGGAATTTCAGAGAAAGACAGCGAATAAATTTCCCATGAATAGGCAATACATTGTAGATGACAGAGGTGTATGTTTGGATGAGCAAAGACTTCGAATAAAAAGAAAAAAATTGAATTCAAAAATACCCAAAGTGATTCACTAATTATGGGACAACCTAATAGTACAAATTCACTTAGTTGGTCATTCTGGTAGTTCGTCTTCTAGTAATTAAATTCGCCCGAACAGCTATCTGGCGATCCTTTTAGCCCTGAATTTTTCCCATTGGATTTTTTTCATTCCTTCCTATTGATTATAATTTGTGAGCATACGGGTAACACTATGACATAATTTGGGAACTTTTCGACCATAATTTGAGAAACTAGGGAACCATTGGAAGAGTTTTTGATTTTTTTTGCTTATGCGGAAAGAATTCCAAATTTCTTAGATATGTAGAAAAAGTTCATGATCTTGCATAGTCTCATAACTCACGTTTTGACACAATTAAAATGAATATTTTTCAAGTACTTTAAAAATGATCGATGCTTACCTAACAGGTTGCTGAGACCAGTGATAGTTCGCCGTCGCACTTGTACAAAAATACGTGTAATGCTAACAGCAGCGCACAATAAAATTACAGATGTTGGCAGTTGCCACCGCCAGGACCGAGAGGGTCGAAAACAGAGATACACAAGCATCTTTTAAAAAATCGTATTTTGCTTAATATTCCGTGTCATTTGAGAGCGTCTTCGTCGAAATGCGAAATTCACAGACCAGCTGGTGCGCAGATCAAAGCGCAAACCTTTATGTTTCAGGCATGCTGTTCAACAAAATCAGCTGATAAATGGTTTTTGATCAATTGGAATAAGATTCAAGATTCAATTCAAATACTACCCACTGGTAAGCAGAGCAATTTGGCACTCACTACAACCTTATCTGTGATGAATTGAGAAGCGGTCGTCGAAAAAGGCTAGAAGCAACATGCGCTGGTGGTTACAGCTTTGAACAAACTATGTCCTGAGACCGCTTGTTTAGAGCCCTCAAGATACTTCTTCTTGCAAAAAGTTGCCTGAAAGCATAACATGCCGCTAATGAAGTCCCATCTAAACTAAAGCACGAGGCGTTGACCCTTCTATAAATCTAATCATGCGTATCTTATCAAATGGCTAACGCTTTAGTAACTGCAACGCGTCTATCGATCAGAAGGCTTTCCCTCATTGTCAGCCCAGATACCTGTTTTATGTTTCACGCGCCACCTTAACTTTGTCTACTGATGTAAATATATCATGGCGGCTTGGAGAGGTACGTGGGTCAGAGTTCCTATCAGGAGAAGGGTGATTCCATCATGCTACTCGGGGGATCAATATGGTTGAAGATCAGGAAGGGAATCTCTCTTCTCATTCTGTGCCCAATGACCATGCAAAACTACATAATATTAACATTAATATTAATATTAATACCAAACTTGAAGCTTTAGTTCTGTAGATGGCTAGGTTTATTACCCTGAGGTTGGCGATACCGCTTCTCCGCAAGTTTTGCAAATGAACTTGCAAGTTCCACTGCTTACCGCTTCGTTCCTTAGTGCCTCACGCAGCGAAGTCGGACATCCGCCAGTGAACTCTGCTCTTATATGGAACCGCAGTTGGGCGTGCACTGAGGAGGAAATCAGTGATCGTCTTTATTGCGGTTGCCTTATTCTACCACAATGAATCTCGGAGATAATTGTGATTAAAGGAATCTTCAAGGAATTTCCACGGAAAAACATCGCCTCCATTCCTACAAAAAACGATACCTTAGGCCCCTTGCTTCATGAAGATAGCAAAAAGAACGGAACATAGGCGATGGTTTTGATAATAATTATGATAACCAGTTCGACTATGAAAATTTTGAATTCCCGCTGTAAAACTTCCACAACTGTTAGCGGCGTGGAGTCAACACGTGCAAACGTGTCAAAAGCGTGAACGTGAACAGGATTCATGTTGGGCCCTTCCCATAAACTGACACGTGGATCCGCACCTGCCATGCACTTCGTCACAGAAGCACTTCCGGTCCCGCCTACTGGTCCAATCCGGTCCCACAGATGATACCTTGAGCCCATGCTGGACCATCTCGCCTGGAATCTCTTGAAGAAGAGAGCTTGCACCACTAAATTACGCACCAAAGGAAGGGACTGGAGCCGTTTCAGCAAATGACACTCCAAATATCGTGTGGCTTTAGCTGTAGTTCGTATTAAGTTTGACATTGCTTTATATCCCACGGAAGTTGCTCGCCCCCGTTGCCGATATGAATGACTGTTTACGATGATTTGAACTGAACGCTGAAAATTGCACACTTGGCCACCGTGCTTCCGGTTTCTAATGTAGGGGAAGCAGCTGCTGAGATTTAGCAAACTCTTGTGATCTTAGTTAATCGAATCATCACATTCGAACTGACTATAGTGATTATATATTTGAAAAGTGATACTAGAGAACTTTGATAACATGGCAAAAACTCTCTCGTGAGCAAAAAACAGATGACTTCTCGCAACAAAATTGCTTTTTTCTTGAAAAGGTGCAGTTATGCCTTTCTTCTAATGAGTAAACTGCAGCAGATATCAGGCCATTCAAATCCTTTCTAAATCGTTGTGACACAATGAGATGCCGTGCTCAGACGGTCCAGGGGACTTCGGTAGAATCGTAATATAAATCTTATAAGCTAAATATCTCAATTTTCGACGTGTGATGAAGAATTGCTATCTCATGCCCGAACAGCCGTGTGATCCTATTGGAACATGAAACGGAACTTCAACACTAATCCATGGGTAGGACAGGACACTAGTATCAGGCCCTATGAGAGTGTCCCATAACTTTCTACTCTTTTTCTTTTATTTTGCAATTTACTGCACCCAGTCAACTGTTCTGCAATGTTTCCACAAGTGGTTGGCTATTCTACTTTGCCGCTACTGTATCGCATAGTTTTCTCGAACCTGAAGAAAAGGAGCATCAACCCGAGAAAGACCAAGTCCCAAATACTCTTCATTTTTCAGTGCTGGGTGGACAGGCACCCGAAGCATGTAGACAAGTGATGGATATGATAGGTCAGAATGCTCCCCACAAAGTTACACAGAACACATAGAAGTGGTTCTGTAGAGAGTGATTTGGCAAAATTAGTGGTTGAAGCTACTAAACTGGGGGCAATGGTGTGTTCCACTCCATTGATATGTCCTAAGTGCCGTCTCCATCGTGATGACGCAAGACCGCAGAACTCTAAAAAAGCGCGGGCTGCTCTACACAGATTGCAAATTGATGCGCTTTTTCTTTCTATATATTCAGTATTTCAAGCCCATGCGCAAATGCCACTTCTTGAATCTCTCACCTCTTTGGATGTAATTCGTGCTTGGACTTATCACCAATGAGGCCTTCGCAGAATCCAGTCACAGTCTAGCGAGCTCTGGAGACTTGGAATTGAAACTCGGTAGATTTATTTGCGGAATTTGTGAAACCCTTCAGCGAGTAAACTGATGTTCGTCTCCGTAGCTAGGTGCGTGTGCGCAACAGACATCTCAACATTCATATTGCAATTTCTGTAATGCAGACTTTCCTTGGACGCCCATGACAAGGGATACCTAGGTTGAGTTGTTGCTTTTATTTCGCGGGATGTGAAAAAGCTGTTGGCACCCTGATTATAAGCCTTTGCTATAGAAAGAGCCTTCTCTCCGAGTCACTCCTTCCTTCGATGACCAAACGAGAAGCTTCGGAAAAGGAAGGCGAAGGCGCCAAAACGTCAGCCGAATTGTCATTACATATTATGTAATCAGTACGACTGCATGCTTAATTAGAATCAAAGGCGATATCAAGAGTGGCTACGTGCTTGATTGTTAATTAATCTTATAGATCCCGTTTTACAACAACTAAGTATCTGCGTGTAACACGTTTTCTAATTTATTTTTTATTGGTAAAATTTGATTACAAAGATGGACAGAAGTTTTGCATCCCAACGACGATCCACAGCGTCTTCTCATTAAGTGGAACAGATCAGTCGGATCTACATCTTCTAGAACCGCTCTTTTTGCAGGTGCGTGATCTGAAACAAAATTCTCAAAAATCAATATTTTACTTACTGTGTGACTAATAAATTATTTATTATATACATATATGGTTGGCCTTGCTTTTGCTTATTCTTCCTTGAGCTTCAGTTACCCGATTTGCCATGAGAAGAAATTATCTTGGCTGGATATTGCCTAAGTTCACAAAATCACCCCGAAACTGGGATATTACCTTGAGATGTCACTATCTCACTGTCACTCACATCTGAACGCAATGAGTTAACCGACTGGCAAAAATTTCGCAAGGAACCAGCTACTAGATGGTTCGATTAGTCTTTCGCCCCTTTAAACAAATCTATCGATACAGTCTTCCACCAGAGTTTCCTCTGACTCGCCCTGCTCATCTTTCTGGTCTTAACCTGTGCGCCCTAGCGCAACCTCTGTATGCAAAGACAGGGACCATGATGCGCTGCTTCAACAAGTAGATCCCATGTCAGCCGGTTAACCGACCTTTACTTTCATTACGCCTTAGGGTTTAACCACCCTTTGACTGGTGTACAAGTTACACTCCCTGGTGGGTCGGGGAGGAGGTTGGCTCAAACACTGACACCCTGCAAGCACCAGCAATGATAAACCTGACCGTACGTAAGACACGAATGAAGTGGACAACACAGATGGGCCTGCAGCCAGCACTGTCAGTAAAGCATCGCAATAACTTTAACTAGAATATGTAGGTCAGGATGTTTTGTAGCTAGCTTGCCTGTGGTCATTATACTCATGCAAGATTTTTTTGAAGGCGGTGGCTCTTCTAACGGAGCCGATGCGTGGATTTTCCAAAAATCACTCCATTGTTGCCACAGCCTCGGTGTGTCGGTTTGTCGGCCTTTCGATGTGTATATTAATTTGTGTGTCGGTCTTTCATTCCGCAAACAAAGGCGGATAATGATAAACCAACAGCCAACAGAAATGACAGCTTAAAGGTCTAGCTAATCAACGATCTGAAATGGTTGATTGTGATATATGCCTTGGCTATACACACAACCGCTGAGCACTCTTTCGGCCATCTGGCATGCTGCTATCGTGGCAGCTGATGAGAGGGCCGGGTAGAGGGAGGGAAACTATCCGTTCATGAGACTAAGGACCTAATGAAGCTAACACACGGCGTTGAAGTAGCAGCTTATAGAAGCTAAAATAATCGCCCCATTTACCACAACTTGCTGTGTCGTCGGGGTGTCTTTGCAAAAGAAGTGGTGAGGCAGCTGATGGAACAACCTAACCTCTAAAGAACTGGAAAAATCGTATGTCTCTCGATATCATTACTTTGCAATGACATGATGGTGATGACATCCTCACGGCTATGCTAAACACCTACTGAGACGCTTTGTCATTCCACATAGTGCTGTAGTGGCAGCTGGAGGGCAGTGAAAGGAGGAAGGACGGATGGGGAGAGGAGCTTAAAGAAAAACAATCCTCAGCATTTTTTGTTTGATTGAACACTGACTTTATGCCATGGTTCTTAAGATGACCTCTTTTACATAAAACACCACTTTTGTCTATACACGTCCCTTCCAATAGATTTGGATGTCACGTGTGGGAGGTGACGCAGCAGAAGGCCTAAAGCTTACGCAGAGAAGGAGGATTCCGGCGGTTGCTGGGAACAATCTAATGTAGACATAATTAAATATGCTATACGAAGTTATTAGCATGAGACATTGACGTGGAATGACGTTACACGAAAGAAAGTCCCTAAAGATTGATATCAAGTGTAGGGTAAGAAAAATTCATTTCACGCAAGGACCCCACAAATTCTATTTTATGACTATGAGTACTGACTGCCTTTGTCAAAGAAATCACCAAGATTATGTGATCTCTCAAAAGTTTACTAAATTCTATAGCACTTGTAGAATGATGATAAGGGGTAACAGACAGTTTTTAGAGCTTCCACAATTTCCGAAAGCTGAAGCATTCTTGACCCAATGAGTTTTTCCAAACCTACAATGTCCCCAAATGTTTTTTGGAGCAACGCAACGTCGCAGCTTCATTTATTGGCAGGTTGTCCAAGTAATTAAGGGATCGGTGAGATTACTTTTCCAATTCTTATTTTTTCCTTAAACAAAAGGAATGAAAGGCTAGGTACCCTCAAGCGAGAAGGATCCACTGGACCACTCCCGCTCGCGACAGGGACGAATGGAGACGTTGCTGGCTCCCGCTTAAGCAATTCGATGATCAGCGGAACGACAGGTGACACAGGTGATATTTTTCCCTATTTCTCTGGAGTCTTTGCACTTCACATCACACTAAAATGCTG